>VYYJ01004374.1:0-13578 GCA_021029165.1 Cyphoderus albinus
TATGGAGGGGTAGAAATATCTTGATTACTAAAACATTTATAGTATCTTTGTAATGTGACAGGCATTAAAGAGCAGAAAAAGAAGAAAATTGTCTGAGTAGTTTGCTAAATAAAAATATAATGACACCGAGAATTCCTTATCTGCATTTTTACTGTTTTTACTATTTTTACATTTCTTAGGCATAACCAATCAATTAAGTTGGGTAATAAATTTCAGCTACATTTTCGAGAATTATTTTATTACACGACAAAATAAACCAACGACCACATTGCCATAAACGTCATATTAAATTTATTATTCTACTTTCTGGAATGTTTGGGTTTGCTTGGCTCCGTATTGATTAAACCGGTAATTAATATTGTTAAATTGACTTGTGCATTCAATGCACTGCATTGAGCTTTTCCTTGTACCTGAAAAAATGAAAGTTAGAAAGGAACGTAAAATTTCACGCATTAAATGAAGCTTAAAATGAAAAAGATTTTCTCATCTTAATCTCTGGATTATAATAGATATTTTCCTTCTTTATTTAAGGAATGTACCTTAAATAATTCCGAGCCCTGCAAAGTGCGCATACGTCTATATAGTAACGTAAATAGGCTGCACTAGTACTTTTGAAGTAGCTTGGTTTCACAATAATGCAACAAAGTTTCGGTAAGAAAAAGCTCCAGTTCACTCAAATGAATTTGTTACTTTGTTGAATTTTCTGAAGGTATTTTGTTCAAATTCGATCACGCCAACGTTATTAAATAGTGTTAATTTGAAAAAACAAATCATCAGATCTTCAATCAATTAAACTATCAAAATTAAAAAAAAGAGAAATGGCAAAAACAAGGAAAAATTTGATATGCATGTTGTGCCACAAAGCCATTATTTGCCAATCAAAATTATTGAGACATTTATTAGTTCATGTTCAACTGTAGTTTCTGTCACAAGGCTTTTAGTATCAAGTCACACGTAAAGAATTATGAGACAAAAACCTGTAGGAGTAGGATGAGAGAACCCTCCAAATCATTGGATGCGAAGACACGGCGGTGGAATCAACGTTTTAACTGCAGTTCAGATTGGAGAGTGATTCGCATTTACCCAAGCTACGTTCCACTGAGGCGATTAGAGCCATCATCAATTTTGAAATTTACTGGACGCGTTTATCACAAGAAAACAAAAATTAACACGGCAAATCACAGGAATCGAAGAACAACGAAAGAGCAGTGCATTTTCTGCAAAAGAATACATGTGGCGTTTGTAAGGAACCATTGCGTCCCCGCCGCACGCATTATTTTACCACAGAATTAGAGTTCATGGAACTCGGGACGTTTTCACGCATAAGATTAAAAGGGGCTTACCTCCAATGTACAACGATCCCTGTTTATTTTGCGGGAACCGGTATTTTACTTTACTAACCAACTTATGGCAAATCATGTGACAAGCTATACGCATGAAAAATGGTGTAATTGTGGGTACTGCCAAAACGAGTTCGGAACTGCATCTCTAAAGAGATCACACGAAAACCACCGTCATATCAGAACGCTTAAAATTTAATTCAGTTGATGGCGATACCATCTTCACCGAGTTATTCAAATTGTCAAGAAATGTGGGAGATATTGGAAATAATATTTACTCATCCGTGCACCCGGATTGATAAAATCAGCAAAATATTTTATATTGTTCTTAAATATATTTTAGTAATGAGTACATATTTATCATAATATACGTCTATTTCTATTATATTTAGTAGCAATAATTTCAATTGCTCAACGTTTTATGCAAAAATATTTCCAAATTACAATTAAAATTATAAAAGCAAAGCATGTGTGTTGTTTATGTACGATATATTATGTGGGAAAACTTAGCAAGCAGCAAGAGAAAAGTTAGCAAGAATACCCAGCAAGAATTTGAAAACATTAAAAAACTTCCCAAAATAGCCAAATACTTGCTGAGGGAAAAGCAGTTTCGCCAGCAAAGTAGTGCAAGACGTTCTATAATTACCCCGGTCCATTTCCAATTGCAACGATACGGAGAACGGCAGCTTCTAAGTATTTTTTACTCAAAATTATCAGGATGAAGTTATTGTCGCATTCCAGGGTTTTCTGGTATTCATCTGCGTGGCTTTAATGTACACCATAAATGCAGCAGGGAATTTGTTTCAAAATCTTCTCCAGGATCAGAATTCTAAATCTTTATGAATATTCTCTAATATCTAAGGAGAAATCCTATGTTTAGTTTGAATGTTAGGGGGAGACAGGAAGGTTGAACAGAAAATTGTAAAATCATTGACTCCATTAAAAGGGCAGTGTACACATATATCTACTTTGTTGATTGATAGGTCGACTCCGCTGATTTTGCTAAATTTCTGTGCAGATCAGGATTCTGGCCAATTGGCTCTTGCTTTATTAAGATTCAACAAAATATTCACACAGAAACCTGTGATGTCACTATACATATTAAGGTTAATAATTTTAAATGAAAGGTTAATTCTATATTATTGTATGAAGATAAAAATTACTTTAGCAGTCAATATTTTTAATACATATATTATGAATGTATGTAAAAATTTGATTGCTAAATCAAGACGTTTAATTCCGCGTACATTTTTGCAGTTTAACAATGAAATTAAATATATCTAACTAGATATGCAAGTCATTCGATATTATTTTTTAAATTATTCATTTGGAATCAACATAGCACGCATAAAAAGCTTTCCTTCTAAATGCTATTTGATGAAGGGAGGTAACCACCCCCACTTTAAGGGCCAAGGTCCTGACCGGACCTCAGCCCTTAAAGTGGGGGCGGTTACCTCCTTTTTCTTTATTTCATTGTTAAACATTGTTAAAAACACAATGTAATTATTTTTTAAATGTTTTGAAATATATTTTTGTTTTAGTCAAATACTAGTATTCATAATGAAATATACACTTAAACGTTTTATCATAAATATTATATTGGTGTGTGCTGAAGGCTGAATGTTTTTTGAAGGTCGTTATGGTCTTTCCGCAAAACTTCCAACCACAGGGGGGTAAATCATTATCTAATCTAGGGTTAAGGATTTTGTTCAGTGCTTCAGAAAATTCAAATTTCATGTGAGGGTCTTTTGATGGGAAGATGTATTCGCAAGAATCAAATTTGCTGTTAACATGGAACCTTCGAAAAGTTACAGTAATGTTTAGTTTTTTCTTTTCCATTGTACGGATAACATGCGCCAGGCATGTGGTGAAACGTGGGTTGTTTCCCAATTTTAGGGGTATACGTATTCTTTCAACAGTTTCTTTTCCATCTTTGTTATAGATCACCTTTATTGCCGCCATATTTTGAGCCGCCAACTTTAGTTTGTCTAGGTGCAGTATATTAAAGTTAGGGTTATTTACTTTTTTAAATTTATATCGTAGAAATTTACCACAAGTGGAGATAAACTAATAAATGAACTAATAAACGGAAATTTTAAAATACGTATTTGAAAACTTACGGTTTTTATTCAGAAACCTTGTAAATAATATGCTTCCTTGCTTATCAAGTTAATCCAGACAAAAGAGAGAATATATAAGGTTTATACTTTGACTGCAATTCTTGGTTAATGACTGTGATTATAGCTGTGGAGGTGCTCGTTATTTATATTTTCAGGAAATCATTACGTGATGCATTGGATACATAAACAGTAAAGCATAATTTTTTCATTGTACATTGGAATTATTTATTCAAGATAGTGTAAGATATATTAAACAAAAGGTTTAAAAATTGAATCAATAGAAAGAACTAACGAGTCCATAAAAACATCCGGAATAGGAACCTTATCACCACCTTGAGATGTTCCGATACCATTTACACTTGTTCGACCCTTAGATATATCCTTCTGAATGGTTATCGTAATAGATTTTAAGTTTGTTTTTTTCTTTGATTTACGCTCTTTGCGGCACTTTCCACACTCGTCGGTGTTAGGTGAAGCAATCACTTGAGAATTTTCAGTATCCTTATTAGTAGCTTGTACATCTGAAAAAAGAATAAAATTCTTGAAAACTTCAGAAAATAACCACAAAATATTTTATTATATAAAGAATTTACCTTCAAGCTGACGTTTTAAATCCACTTGTTTTTGAGTCATGATTATTCAGAAATCTAAAATTAGGAAACATTACAAATATGATTTCTTCTGGGGATAATGTGTTGGGAGGTCCTGTTCATTATAGCACATTCAGAAGGAATGCAAGCTTTTTCAAGTACTAAATACGGGAATGGAACCGTTTCCCATGTTTCCAAACAAAGAAATGGTTTAGGAGAGTACGGAAACAAAGTCTTAAAAAAGACATCGTATCGTCCTACGCACTGGATGCACTCGTTTACAAAATTTATTTGTTCCCCCAAAGAGGAAGAAATAAGGAAACAGAATAATAAAATTTTCAACATAGTTACCTATGAGAAATGGTTTACCGAGGGATTAAACTTCTTGGCGGTTGAAATCAGAATGATGATATTTCAAGTTCTACCGAGCCTTTTTATTCAACTCTTCAGTGATTTATTATTTAATATTATTCATTCAACGTTTCATCAGCTGACTCATTTTCCGATGTTGCTGACGTACGTTTACTTTGCTGACTGCTAGGGGTTTTGACTTCACTGATATCCGTTGGTTGAAGTTCTTTATAAAACCTTTGATATAAGGCTCTTGCTTTAGGAACAAACAAAGAAGGTGGTATATCAAGATAACTACACACATATAGGAACCTATTAAATCCGGGTGGCAGAGGAATTGTAGTATATCGAAAAGCATATTCTAAAATTTTGAGTATGTCAGTTCTTTTATCGTAAGGAGAATCTGAGAAAGAGCAATGGCCTTTATTATTCCATTTCATTAAAATAGGAAAGTTTCTTAATAACATCAAAACCATTTTTGCGTTGTTTTTTCCTTGGTCAGCAAAATTATCATTGAGCATGCTTTTGTCATCTGCAGAGATTGGACATAAAAACGATATTTGATGTCCAACATCTCGGACGATTTTAGGAGTATCAACTTGAATAGATTCTTCCTTTAATTGTTTTTTTAATTTATTTGGAGGCTTTTCCTCTGTTGTAGCTTCACTTAAATTTTCCTTTCTTTTCATCGATTGTCTTAACAGCTGATTATAGTAGTTTAATTTTTGATCCTCCGTAAACTTTGTATTATCTAAAAGATCCATGACACTATCACTTACTTTATTTTTTTCTGTTAATGAAGTATTGTATTTTACAAAACGTTGGTATTCCTCCTCAGAAATTAATCTCATTTCTTTAGCCATCTTATATGTTATCAATTACTAAAGAGTTTGTTAATTATCCCTGAAACCACACTTCCTACTGCTGCTGCTATTACAGGCTCTAAAATCAAAGGAAGAAACCCACCTCGCTGTTGTAAAATTTTTTTCTTCTGTTTGATTGGATAAGAGTTTTGAGCAATTTTTCTAATGTCGTTGCGCACAGACTTCAGTTTTTTATGAATTCGAGATTGAACTTTTAGTTTACCCTTAAGTAGATTATTGGCTACTTGTTGTAAACACCGCACGTTATCTTTGGTGGCTGACCAAATTAGTTTTCGTCTTTGCTTTCCTTTGCTCTTCACTACGTTTTTTAGAAAATCTATATTCCTATGAATGCACTTATTCATTTTGGTAAATAAACTTTTAAATGTTCAGACGAAAAAATGTTTGACACCACACGAACGTCGTCGTCGCACTGAGGGTGAAGTATTATGACTAAATATGAAAATTGTTTTTTTGTAGCTTTTTTGTATGCATCCACCAAAAATTTTGGAAATCCTGGAAACAGTTGCAAACCCAACGTTTTAATTTGTGACACCATTGTAAAAGACTTCATACATATATAATATTGAATATTTAATCGAATATCTTTAGAAAATTTTCCACTTGGGTAGCAATTTTGAAATAAACTCATAATTGATATGTTATTATGATGAGAAAGTTTTATAAAAATTTCTTGTAGTCTAACGTCTCTAACTATCTCAGTCATATAATCATCTATTATTAACACACAATTTTCTAACGAACCTATTTCAAGATCAGATAAAGAGGCTATTAACTTTATATTTTCAAATTCAAGAGATTTAAATTGTTCGTACACAGGTTGATATTGATTGTAACATATCACAAGCTCCCTAGGAACTTCAGAAAACATTTCTCTGACGTTTTTAAGAATTGAGTAACATGTTTCAGTCTTCCCGGACCCTGTCGACCCACATAGTGCTATTGTACAGGGGTGAATAAAACGAAATCTTGAATATAAAGTCATTCTGTCGATGACGTAGCATTCAAAGGTTTGAAATGTAATGTGACTGAAATGGACCCTTCATCAAAAAACACTTCTTCGCCGAATTCGTTACAAACAAAAAGGAAAATTGACTCAATGCGTTTTCTAGAAACCTTAATATATTGAGCTTTTGGTGAAACAGTACAAAGTTGACGTTCACTACCTTGTAGAGGGATTGTTCTTAGTAAAGGTGCAAACGTATCCCCTACAATTTGAGGTTGAACAATATCACTATATATATATAATATGTTAGATCCAAACTTAATATCAGAAGGTCTCTCTGCTATAAACGATGTAATATTGGTCCCGTTGTAACAAAAGTGTTTGTTTGTAAAACCAAAAATGGCTGCTAATCTTTTGCTTATTGTAATTTTAGTTACTGCCGACGATAATTGTAANATCAGAAGGTCTCTCTGCTATAAACGATGTAATATTGGTCCCGTTGTAACAAAAGTGTTTGTTTGTAAAACCAAAAATGGCTGCTAATCTTTTGCTTATTGTAATTTTAGTTACTGCCGACGATAATTGTAACACTACACGATTTTTGAATTTACTAAAATAAAAGAGTCGGTAATTTTCAGTAAATGGGGCTAGCAGATTTTCAATGTCTTTCAATAATTGATTTATATCACCATAGTGTTTTTTAGAAAGTTCTACATATTGGATTTCTGTAGACGTTTCTATTGAGAAACTAATAATTCGTTGCTCCTTAACAGGAAACTGATTTAATGATTGAATATAACTTGTTTCAGTGAGGGCCACTCCAAAGCTGTCGTCATTAAATTGTAAATTTTCAGGTAGTTTGGTTCGATAAGAGGAAGGGCGGTTAGTAGGGAAATAATTTAATGAACTGGTTGAAGGAAGATGCACAAAAAATGCCATGTTGATCAAACGGCTATTAGGAAGTGACTGATTCATTACTTTATTTGTCATTTATTTTTACTTTACAGAGTTCTTGTGAATAAAAACTTTCTAGAACTTCATCGTTATTTTTACAAACTTTATACATAACAGGTACAGAATCAATTACTTTTGAAATTACGTATACATCATTTGAGAAATTTGTTTCATACCCTTTAGAGAACAACCCTTTTCTTATTGCTATTCGAACAAAATCACCAATTTTCAGTTTTGATTTCTTTTTTCTATGCTCGTATACTGGTTTGTACATTTTGAACCAAGCCTCAAGTTGATTAGAGTCCTTAACATTATTAGGACTCATTCCGATACTACGGTGGAAAGTATTATTATACGAAAATAAAAGATCATTCAAAACATTTATATAACGTTTTGTTTTATTGTGAGTCATATAACGGAAAATTTTATTTAATATTGTTTTATTAAATCGCTCAACCACGCTGGCTTTTTTATCAGAATAAATCGAAAACACAACAATATTATTATCTTTACAGAGTTTTAAGAACGTTTTATTGTAAAATTCACGACCTTCGTCACATTGTAAATAACGACATTTACGATCTTTAAGTAGTTCACTGAACTTTTCGCTAACCTCTGTACCTGTTTTTTTCTTTAAAGGAAAAACAGCCGCTTTCTTACTTAGAACATCAATTACACATAAAATGTATTTATACCCAAGATTTTGTTTTCCTATTTTATCTAACACTATTAAATCAGTTTGCCATAAATTATCAATGCAGGGAGATGTAACCATTCGGCGAGGAAATTTATGTAAACGATGCTTATGTAATGTGTAAGAGCTGAGTTGTTCTAATTTACAGCTAGCTTTGTGCTTACTGATGTTTGCTGCTATTCCCAATTTTTCAGGTCCACAGAACGAGGCCTTTGAGGACGGTTTCTGGTACGTTGTCAACAGTTCGTCCTATTTTGAAACCAATTTAACACATTTTTGGTTACGTTGAATACACACTGAAGAAATATTTAACACTTCCATTTCACATTTAATTTGACACTTTCTTGAACAATGTGAAACCTTGGGGAAAACTATATTTTTAAATTTGACTTTTACAACGTGCTCGTTCTTTTTAAAATACAATGTGTGAAATGAATCAATTATGTCTTTAAATTTAATTCCACGACTACGCAAAAGTAAAAAGTAAAGTGAAAAGTACCCACACATCATTGAATTACTTGATTGTATTTGTCTTCTATTTGATATAATGCTAGCTCCAAGACGGGAAGCAAGCCTTTGAATTCTTTGACCGTAAAACGACAAAGGTAAACCAAATGTGTCGAACACCTCTAACGTTTTATTATCTTTTGAATAATATAGTCCAATCCAATGCATTCCTGATCTATCAGATGGCTCATTGTTAACTATTCCATAAAAACTACAGTTTTTAACAAATCGTAGCTCGTCTATAGCACATGCAAACGTACGTTTCATAGGAAAAAATATACGTAGAAAATATCGTAATTGTAGAGTTGAGAGGGCACTGAACTTCTTCATTGTACAGTAATTTGTCTCAATTTGTCTATTTCTAAAACTTTTTGATGTTCAGAATACACAAGAAGAGTTACAGCTTCGCTTAGAGGGGAAGAAAACTCTAACGACAATTTTACAGAACCTGATCTTTCTAGGTGAAGTGTTGAATCCACTAAATCATGAGGATTAATGTCAAAACCAAACATACAGTATCCTTCTTTATATCCTCTTCTAGTAAAAGGGAGACCTAGGTCTCCGTTCATTTTTGAAACACACTTTGAAAGCAAAAAGTACGCTAATGTGAAATCGTGTCCATCAGCTCGAAGAGATAAACTTCGAAAAGGAACTGGCATTCCATCCACTACTAAGGAAATAGATGATATGTTAAAATGATCAAACTGGAAAGGATTTGAATCAAGTGTTCCGATAAAGGAGGAATTTTTAACCATTGCTACTATACAACAAGAAGGAATCAAAGAATGAAAAATATTTTCTTGTAGGAAACTTGAGTTTCCCTTTGGTAAAGTAAAGAATTTAACTTCAGAACTAACAAAAGGGTAACGAGCTGGGTGTCCCATTTCCAATAATTTTTGATGAGAAAGTGTCACTGAGGGATAAAGAATGTGCCTTCTAACAAAAAAACTAGCGTCCAGTAATTTAACTTTACCTTTTTGAGGATTAGTAGGATCATTCCATTTAGGTGCTAAAATGACAAAATCATCGTTTGATCTAGTAAGAGTAATTGTCATTGGAGTTTCGTTCAAAAGGTATCGTTTCTGTGTACCCAAATCGATAAAAAGTTTTCCACATAGTTCCAACATATTAGAAGATTGTACAAGGATTTTGCGACGTTTGTATCCGTCGTTAGCATCGTCTAAAGAAAATCCATTATTATCCAAAACAAATCCTGCGCTGTCTAATTCACTATGATCTTTTTTCCAATTTCTTAAAACTGCTGAAAAATACGCTTTGTAAGGATAACAGTTATTCGTAGATGAAACCAATTGATTGTTTAAAGAAAGTTCACATTGAGAAAATAAAGAGTGTATCAAATTGTTACAAGTGCTAATTTCATCAGCGTTGGCTAAAGCAGTCCCGTCAGGTTTAACTACCTTTAGCTGAACTAACAAAAATGAATCTTCTAAATCTAAGTATGTTGTAGGAGATGATAATATTCTAAATTCCAATTTGGCATTATTATCAGCTATGTTTACCAGAGGTTTATACTCCGTGTATAAGGATGTTTCTATTGTGGTATCAGTAGGAGGAAGGCTCATCAAATCTGCTTCAGAACAAACTGAGGGTTTAGACGTTTCATGTATAAGTGCCATTTTAGGAGAGGAAATCCAGCTTGGAGAGTTGGGTCTTTAATTTTGTCGTTTTGGTTTTGTGTTTCTTAAGAGCAGTTTTTTTTTGTGATGTTTTCTTTTTCTTAGATACCTTAGTTTTCTTTTTTTTCTTCTTTTTTTCCTTCTTTTTCAATGGTGTTTTTTTACGTACACAAGTACTTCGTTTTTTTCGTTGTGAGACCGACTTACCACATGATAATTGTTTTACCTACCGAAAATAAATGATAAAAACATACTTAAACTAAATTTTCAAAGTCAAAGTCAGTATACAGTGAAAAGATAAAATTAAGTTATAACCCCTAAATGTTGGAATATATACTTACTTTACCAGATCCTTTTTGTATTTGGGTAGAGAGATTCTCAGCAACGTTTCTTAAAAATTCTTTAGAATTTTTCTTCACACTAGATTTTATAGATGTTCCACTCATAACGTCTGCAGCGGTACTAACAAGAGATTTCTTAGCATGAGGAAATATATACTTTTGTAGTAGAGGTATGGCATATTGTGAAATGGTCTTCAAGAATGAACCAAGTCCGCCTCCTCTTTGACGATTCCCATGATAAATAGGAATATCCCCTCCGATTTGCTGATGGAGGGTGTTAAAATAAGCCTGATGGTCAAAAGAGTGATATATTTTCATGTTGATGTTGCAAGAGATCAACTCATACTGTTTTAAAATTCAAATGTAAAACAAATATGTATTTTATTTGTAGTTATTAATTATTTTGATCTTTGGTTATGACGCAGAATAATAACGTTTTTTAAAAATATTTATTCACCGTTATCAGTTCAACATTAATGTAGGTTATATTTAACGTATAGTTATTATTATTGATATTATTTAATTATTTTACATAAATAATACGTACACTTAAAATGTTGTTTGTACTAATAATACATTAACTGATCATATTAATAAATAAAATATAGTATAAAACATCTTTATTATGTACAGGTATTACGTTTTAACATATTAATGCGGTAATGACCCCAACTCAACGTATCAATGTTATTTTCTAACATATACCTTTTAGAATCAAAGTTAGACAAACAAGCTTTAGTCATTTCTACAGTATATAATCCATGTTCAGACGACGAAGAAAAATGCGGTCGTATATACTTAGCGACACCATACAGTTTACATTGCTCCTGCCACACATTTTCATAAATCTCGTGGGAAAGAAACTTTTTTTTCATAGCTGTTTTCACACCTTTTGCTGCACACTTATTATAATTAAATAATTTTAAACTGTATGTTTTAGGACATAATCCTACAAAACGTTCAATCAATAATCCACCAGCTTCATCTTTAAAACACCCTATTTTTTTCATGTTTTTATTTGACTTTAAATAACATATTTCAGGGGGTCCTGTGCTAGGAAAATCTTAAAAATCAAAAAACTGCCTATGTTTATACAGCTCAACATATAAATCAGACGTATTTATTTCGTAACATAAACTGTCAGTGTCGCTAACCAAAAGTTCACTTTTAGGAAACCACTTCTTCATTTTATCGTAATGAAATTGATACATTATAATTTTAGACCTGTCCAAAATTGTGGCTCCGGTGTACAGAGGCGAATCTAAGAGTACAAAACTTGGATTCATGGCTATTGTAAATAGCTCTTTAGTTATCATGCTGAAAGATTTAAAGTTAGGTTTAGCAATATATTGCAAAGCTCTTTTTTTCGTATTCACTAATTTAACATTAATTCTGTTTCTTTTTCCTTGGATGCTTTTTCCAAAACAACTAAAAAAGAAAACAAATAAATTACAAATAACAGAATTAGTTTTATTTGCCGAATGTTGTAAAATGTAAAATGTAATAAACATATTTTTACACACCTGTTATTTTGTAGTTTGAAAAACTCTTTGCCGAATGTTGTGGTAGACTCTTTCCGTTTTTGAGTGTTAAAAAGAATAAATTCTTTTAACCAACTTTTTTGTTTAAATCTTAATATGCGGTGTATTTTTTGAAGTTTCATACCTTTATTCAAGTAATATTCAAGATTCTCGTAATGTAAAATATATTTTTTCCTTTCTTTAAAATGAGGGATAAGTTTAGTTTGTTTTTCATTGTAATGAATTGAACCGTCTTGAACTAAATATTTCTGAAAGTCGCTTAATTCATTAAAAGGAATAGCCAGCTTCTCAGGACATAAAGGATAATCATTGTGAGCATTGTGAAGGTAATCAGGATACGATAGAGAGCACTCTAAAAAATAACCTATCGAAGGATCTTTACGCATTTGTTGTAAATTAAATTGTTTTACTTCTCGTTTTGATAAAAATTCAAAGTTATTAACCGGTAAAGGGGAAGTCATAGCTGTACCATACAAATTATTACAGTCAATCATGAATAAATATTTTTGATTTTCATCAGATTGTGAAATACTTTCATCTAAATAATGATTCCTTGCAACAAAATATCTTTTGTTAATTATAGACACCCCCCCTCTTAAAGCTCTCTCCAAAAAAATATATTGATCAGGATCTGTAATTTGTTCTAATTCTACTCCAGAAAATTTTAAGGCACTGTCCCAGGCTAACCCAGGACTGCTAAAATACCAAACTGGATCTAATCTATAAATATCTAATGACATATTTCTAAAATATTCAAAAATCGCTGCCAAAAGTAACATATCGGTACGAAGATACAAATCCGAGTATTCCCCTAAGTTTTTTAATTTAAATTTTTTAAACAAAAATTTAGCATATTGATAGTCTTCGTTCGATATAAGTTCATCGGTTAAGGAGTTATAAAATTCGGATTGTTTAGGAAGGCTCGTTTCTTTGTATTTGTCAAACGAACAAACATAATCATAACAAAATACTCCTTTGCGTTTGAGATATTTAGCCTTTGAACCGAAAGTGTCATAAAGCAGCTTAAAATTTTCTTCGCTTTCACTTATAGTTTTTATCAACGAATCTAAACTACCTAGTAAGAAGTGACATGAGTCAAGAAACATATAAGTATCACATTTAATTCCCATGTATTTTTGAGAATTACTAGGAATTAGATTAATTTCTTTACCATGATTTTGAAAGCCTTTCAGTATTAAGTTGGCATCATAGTTGGTTAAGTTGTGGATGAGTACAGGTAAGCACTCACGTTGTGTAAATTGTGAATTACAATCTCTACAAGCTGCTCCCGTATATCTAAAATAAATAAGAATTATTAAGAACTTAATAAAAACAATAAAAATAAAAAATAAAAATATTAAACATTTATTTGTTTTTAAGATGGTGTAATTTACCTTCCAGTGAGATGATTATGGTCTCGGCATATTACAACAGACTTTTCATCAAACGATGTTTCACATATATGACATTTTTTAGCTAGCAAAAAATTTTCCTCATCTTTGACTGACATTTTTAGGGGCTTTTTTTTAAAACGATAAATATTGATTATTTCGTCAGCCAATTTCTCTATTGTCAAAAAAAATTGATCCACACAATCCTGTCCTCTGTAATATACCTCACGAAATTTATCTCCTTTATAATCTATAACAGTTATGGCAAAACTACTCGGTTTA
>VYYJ01004375.1:0-13578 GCA_021029165.1 Cyphoderus albinus
AAAATTATCAACTTTCTCTTAAACAGCGAAAATTCCCTTACGCTGGGGTTAAACTAAATCCATCCATTTCTCTGGGCCGGGTGGAGCAAAAATTCGGCGTAGAAAGTTAGCCGACGAGCAAAAGATGCGTTCGGATGATTTTTTCAACAGCGAATTGAGTTAGTGGTATGTCCTTCCATATGCCGGGAATTTCTCCGTCTTGTTTACGAATGATTTACTGCGACACAAAGGAAAAGTTGAGTTTTTCGTTTAATGCATTTATGTGATCTTTGTGTGGGTTTCTTTTTGGCCCTCAAGGCTACTTTTACTATTAGTACACAATCAATTATAGATAAAAGAGAGACTTTCTCAAGGAAAAGAATGATGTATTACGTCTTGTATGGGCTTCACTTCACTACCACAATTTCCTTCGTCGCTTTTTTCTTGCCCGACGGGTCATAGATTGTCCTGCTCACATCCAAAAAAGTATCTAACAATAAGCACACTAAAAACCCCCTTTTCACTCTGAGTATTAAACCGATTACATAGTTATTATGTCAGAGCCCGAAATATGATATAACCGAGCTATTTTATAATTCCAAGCTAGCGGTAATACTATACTAGTGCATAACACATCTTTCGCCTTCTGTTGTGGAACAGAAGTGATAAATAATAATAAAGAATCACTTCATTCATTTTTTTTACTTTTCCTCCACAATGACAAAGTCTTTTGCATTGTCCCATTCTTTCTTTGTTCCATCAATGGCCTGACTTATTTTAGTCTGAGAAGTTTTCAAGCCGCTTTGAATGCTAACAATGATTTATGTTGGCAATCTTTTTCATGTCCGACGTCCGACCTCATTTATTTGAAGCTGGTCGCAAATTAATCTGTGGCCACGTAGGAATGAAGTTGAGAGAGAAAGATAATGAGAGGTGACCGGGAACGAACAAATGTACATGATTTAATAAGTCCTGAAGGGCTGAAAGCAAAATGACGAAATTGTTTTTCTCTGTTGTCTCATGCGCTAAACTACTTCCCTTTAGTTTAGGTAAATAATCTGGACTGTTTGGATTAGACAACCGTCTAACTTCATCTCAGACAAATTGTATTTTTGGATCATTGATTACGAGTTTTTTCAGCTCTCATAAATAAATAACTCGATTCTTAAGAAATCTACGATGTAAGAAAAACAAAATTAACTCACAGATGGGAAATGTCCCAAGGCAAATGACCAGTCAGAGACTATACTAAATACATATGTATGTATTCTTTTACTGTATGTGAATGTTTTGAACATTTATGAGAAATCAATGAGGAGAAAGTAAATTGTGCCGTCTTATTACTAGACTGGTTGAGTTGAGTATTGCGTTTCCGCAATTTCTGCTTTCATTTCGAGTTTTTATGTATGTGATTTCGTCTGCGGATTACGCTTTATTTTGATTTGTGTTTTTGTGTACTCGCCCGACTCGTCTGTCTGTCGATAAACAATTTTCCGATTCCGATTCATCCACTGCCACTTCCATTCGAGGTTACATAAGCAAGTACCTGCTTACATAAATATTCAACGGTACACACCTCAATTGAATGTGAAATGTGTGTGGCATGAGTGGTTTCTGTCGAATCCACTAAATTGCTTCTGTGCTCGTGTTTCGCAGAGAAAGACTCTTTGATATTTTGCCACTATTTTTATTCTACACCATTCAAGTACGTGTTCAAAATCAATTGGAAAAGCTTCAGTTGGTCTAGTCATGTGAAAGTAAGTGTCAGCATTTCAATATTTATTTAGTCATTTAAAGAAAAACGGATTCTAGTAATCAGTAGTGTGGTCGACTCGAAAGCAAGCGGAATACAGGTGTCTATACGCTTTTGTTAGAAGGGAAAATTTGTGATATTTTCTATTGGTTCGGTTTTGAAAGAATTTTTTGCGTAGTAGGGCAAACTTGATATTGATACTGAACAAGTTCAATGTTGGCAATCTTTGAGAAAAGTGGATGGAGAGCTGAATGAATGAAACAATTCAGCCGATAAATATTGGAAACGAAGTCTCTCTAAGATGACAATAAATAACATTGCTACATATATACAATGTGAATATAATTTTAATGCTCGTATTCCCAGACCGGGGGACATTTTCTCCAAGTTCATATTTCTGCACAGTATCCAATTTCTCTTGAATGTTTCGATACTGTAACCAATAAATAGGAAAAGCAATCATGTGAACACACATCGCAGACAATCGAAACTTACGTTGTTATGAATATACATAATTCGGTTGAAGCACAACCTTGGTAGTTGGTGCTCCACTAATCCTGTTTACTTGTAGATTTCGAAGAATACAATTTGACCTGAGAGTTGTGGGATTTGGGGAATGTGTGTCAATATCTAGGCTAGGAATGTAATATTGTGTCTATGTATCTATGATGTGGTCATGTTGCATGAAGTCAGCCTGTGCCCGAGGAAATGTTCTATTATTATCGTCTTACTTTCTTCCATATTTTTATGAGCGAGTGTAAGAAAAAAGTCGGTTAATAAAAACTCACTCCATGGAATTCTTGAAGCCAGTGCAATTTGATTTGCACGGCCTTATCATAACCAGGCTGTCCATGTTTCTCCGTCAACTATAAATCATTCTTGGATATGGCTGTGATGACACTTGAATCCGCAGTAGTACACTAAACTGCAACCAAGCCAGCAAGCAGCTTCTGCACCGGCTTGCTCGTAGCATTGGATTAGACTCGCCTTAGCTTTCTACTTTCTGCCAACAACCGATTCACAGCACATGCTTTGAGATGGGAAGAGAAACCTGCTCGTTGCAAACATGTTTCATTCGACCGTACGCCCGGATCTCCTCTTCTGATTTTCTCTGCTCACATAACATATTTTATGCTGTTTCACCGATCTGGGATTTTCTTCCGTCTGAAACGAATTTGTGAATGGACGAAATAAATTTGTGTTACATAAAAAAGGCTGGAACCTCCCATTCTTTAAAAAACCTAAAACGAAAACTTACGTCATGGAAGGGTACGTATTTTTAATGTAAATGTACATTAGCCAGTGGACTTGATACGTAATCCAGTGTATCCACACAACCTATTATTTTGATGTAGCAATACCAAGAATTGGGCGGCGGGGCCAGAAATGTATATTAATTTACTTGGCAAAGATCCACTTCTCGAACAGAAAAAAAGAGGTAAAAAGCCGGTGCGGTACAAGGCAAATTGTGTCCAGTCAGTTCAGATTCGCCCTCCTTATAACATTTTTATTCCATCCACTTCATTTTGCGAAGGACATCATATTTTAGTATTTGGGTTTCCACGAGTAAAACGTAAATGTTTCAACTCTTTGAATTTAAATGAAATGGAACATGTTCATAATATTACAACTGGTGACTGCAAAGAATCTCTGCGTCTTATCTGGGAGCGGACTTATTTGTCAAATATGATGAATTTCACTGTTTTGCATACAATTACAAAATATTGTATCTAATCTAAAAGCGTGGTTCAATGTACAGTGTGAGTAATGTAAATGAGGTAAGCTGGAAGCTGCAACTTCTCATTTCACTTTTTAATGCACTACACTTGAATACAATGGTTATAAAAAAAATTGTTAAACCTTAAACCAGTTCATACTTGTATTCGTTTCAGTACATTTATCCGCTTAAATATTTACTTGTTCAAGTCGTCGATTTTTCCTGTTCGTTGAATGTAAACTTGAGACACGGTTGAAGCTGTTTGGTTTGACTTTAACCACGAGCATACAGTGACAATGAAATTGCTCCTTGTTCTACATTCAAACATTTCTAGCTCAGTGATTTCCAAGTGTTTGTCAGTTTAGAAGGGTGCGAAAAGTGAGGCGAGGAAAAAAGCTTTCCAAACTTTGGTTTTTTTTTTCGGGGGAGTTGCGTAATAATACCATTGTAATTCAAATGTATACATGCACCAGAAACTAAGTTATCCGGTGGAAATCATCGATTCTTTCGAAACGAAGTCTACAACTTTTATTTTATTTGGGAATAAATGTGCAGTTTGTTTCACAACTTTTGGGAATGATATTTTTAATGGTTTGCTGAGTGAGACGCAAACAGCTCTTTGTAGAGTCATTATGATGTCTGTGGTGAAACGACATTCTTGTCGTTACCTCGCTCACTGCTGACACTGAGAATGGCTTTGAGCTCAGGATTATTTGCAAAATGGGCCCAAGTGATCCGATCAGCAGTTGTATTTGAGAAGAAAGAAAGTTTGTAAGAGTTAAAAATGAATGTTCATGTTCACAGCATTTTCTCTTGCAAAGTTGCACGAACGACAAATGGATGCACTTTCACTTTTCAATGACCTTCTCCACTAAAATGCACCTTTATCGTTATTTTTACCTAGCAGCACTGCAGGTAATAACCGTAGATAACCGTGACAGTTATGACGGTTATAACGGTTATACTGCGAGTATCTGTAGCTGTGTAGCAATAGCAAGCAAACAAGGCCTTCGTTTGATTATCTAGCCTCGTGACATAGCTATGTATGTAGATTATGCAAGTTTGAATCATTGCAACTTTTGACGTTATTATTGGTTGTCTGCAACTTTGCCCAGTACCTAGATTGTGTTGTTAGAGTGAAATGGAAAGTTTAGCTGTAGCTCCATGCATATGTATTTGAGTTTTGTAAAGTTATTAGGTTTTTGGGATTGTTTAGAGCCGTGGGGAGAGTGGTAAGAAACTAATTACATTACTTATGCTTAACTTTCACTTCCGTGACACAGATGTTATTATATTTACCAACCAACCGACCAGCCCTTGCTTCCTTGTATATTAATCCGCTTAGTCACCATTAATTTCATGTAGTTCACATTACAATTTTCCCTGTGCCTCTAACCAAACGGGAGTTGGCAAATGCTATTAAAAGGGAAAATCCTTGTGCTTTTGTGTTCTCTTGTTTCTGGCTAATTTCCTACTGACAAATGAGACCTTTGCGTGGAGCTTATTTTGGAATATAATGTGTGTCGTAATTTGGGTAATATTAGTGCTTCACCGCCTGTATCATTATCCGCTCTCAAATACAAAAATCAATTTTAGTGCTAATATTTACAGAGTCAGAACACCGAATCATCCATTATACGAAGCGGACTTAACTGACTCAAGGCAATGGCGAGGAAGGGCAGGAGGAAGAAAATGTGAAAGATTACTATTCACTGCGGCTTCCCTCGCTTTTCTCTCTCCGTTTACTGACAAAAATTCTACCAACCAAGTTTTTACGGCGTCTGGTGAGTTCCTCGGAGACAATGTATCGGTTCCTCCCTGAAGGTTCAATCACTGCATCTGTAACTTTTTTACTCCCATTTCCCTAAAGTCATATATAACGAAATATGCATACCAATACGTAGGTCGTAGAATCCTTTCAACCCACTTGAGCCATCGCATTGTCATAATCGTCATCGTCAACTGGCGCATCATATTGCAGATTCAATGTTGATATGCAGTTCGTACATTCTGTAATGGTGCAATTTCCATATTATCATTTTGCGACATTACACATAAGAAAAGAATCTCAGACACTTCTCATGTTCAGTTATGTTGTGATGACTGAAGGAGTCACATTGCATCCCGACCAGCAAGACACAGACAGGAATAATTTTGAAGCGATGAGAAACAAAGTGGCGACGACGGTTACTTTGACTTCCACTTCACATTATACTTGTCGTCTGCATTACTTTACGCTGACTGGCGGCACATTAAATTATAATGCACACTTTAATGATCTCGTTCATGTCGTGCCATGTGTAGGCAGATGGATGAAGGAATTCCGTGAATTCTTCCGGTAGCAGGATGAGAAAGTGTTTGCAGAGAGAAAATTAAACCGGACCATCTGAATGTGTGGGATGCAATTTGGTTTTGGTATTTGAAAAGAACCCAGCCTGGCATGGAATAAATGTGAAAAGTCAGGGGCCAGGGGTCATGAGGTTCCAACAGCGATTCAACGGGAGATTGTGTGCATATGCAACCTCTGTTGATTTACTTTAGTAGAGTGCTTTGTTCAGTATCAATAATATAATACCGGACTCAAACCATACTGGTAAAATTCTTGTGGAGAAATACGGGCCTGAATTGTAGAAGACATGGGAGGAATTCCAAAGCGGAGTCAAGTGAAAGTGTGAAAAGTTCACTTGATATTCTGATTGCACAGACAATGATTAATGGATGAACATGATGTGCAGTTAGAGTTTATGCTGAAAGATAACCGTTGTTTTGCGAAGATACGAGTTTATTGTATGTACCTAAGCGATTTGATCGGACTACTCGGTTTCGCTGAGGCAAGACGAAGTTTTCTAGACAGACCTTGATTTATGTATGTACAAGCATGCTGACTCTGAGTTGAGTTGAGATATGCTGTACAAATACTTCACTCAAAGTTAATGAGATTATCAAATGATATAATCATGAAAATAATTTCGCCGAAATTATTTGTAACCGGTATGAACAGGACAAGGGCAACTCCATCATTCTTTCTTCAAACAAATTTCTGCTTACCATTGTATTAAATCATCCATCGAAACTAAACAAAACTGAATGAGTAAGAATTCCATTCGTGTCAGTCACTCGGAGAGATTTCGTTCTGTGTTGTGTTGTTGTAAACTAAAATAGAATGTGAATGCTCACTTTAATTGGCGCAAAGCCTTCTTGGATCTATCCCTTAAATTTAAGTTTGTGCAAGGTGCTCCAATTTGTAGGAGATGTAATTAATTTATTATTCATGAGTATAGCAGAGAGCTGCTTTATGGCACTTACTTTAAGTCCTGTAAGTATCTACATAATGCTTTTTGTCCGGTTTCAAGTACTAATTTTATTTCACACTCTGCTTTCGTCCTCCTATTTATTAATTATGCCTGTCCTTTTGATCGGTGAAGGAGGACTAGTTTGCTTTTCAAGGAAGTAAAGGTGGAAGCTGACATTTCATTTTGATTTTGCCGGAAAGATGAAAGATGACACATTTCAAACAAGAAAAGGTCAAATGTCACGAAAGTAGTAGAATATTACTTTTCTAAGAAATGGCACGTGCACCATATAAAATAAGAGAATAATAATTTTATATCCTCTCGTAAGTTGTAATTAACACCGATTTAAATTGAAAAAACAGATATTCACCCTTTTTGTCTTTGATTCATTATTTCGGGAAACATTAACTTTATACCGCTTTTCTCATTTTCCCTTCGACTTTTTTTTCTATGTAACTTTATTTTTCATTACAGTTACAATCTCCATAATTCTTCGCATTTCTCTTTTTAACAAAGTTAAACGTCCTCCGTGAACCCGTGAACTGGTTAGCCATTTTCACACTTTTCCCTGTTCCTTGATTTCCCATTTTTGTAATAAATACCATTATATTCTAATGTATGTGCAGCAGCTCGCTTCTGCGTTTGAAGGGAAAGGAGACTGGAAGAGAAAAGAAAAAAAATCATCCAAAATTCCACTCGGTGGACAGGACACTGCTGAATAATAGTCACATATTGGACGATTTAGGGGCTTAAGAAAGAATCTCATTAATAAAAATGCCACTATTTCCATTCCGTTGCTGCAATAATGTAGCGCCTTCCTGCAGTGTATAAAGTAGCATTAAATTCAGGCACGAACTTGAGAGTTGCGAAGAAACTAAAGAACGGCACTGTTGCACATGGAAGAAAAGAAAAGAAAGTGAGCAGGAGAAGTTCACTACATGCAATTTTTTTCTTGCCTGGAAACCCATTAATCGCCTTGTCTTATAGGCCTCGCTAGCTCCATGTGTCTCCATCTCTGCCTCTCGCCGAGTTCTTTTAATAGGACACACTGTGACGAGCCGGGCAGAGTAATAGAGAAATAAAATAGAAACTCTCACTTTCGCAGGCCAGAGCAAGTGATAAAGAAGGAAATTTTTTATATTATTATAATAAAAAGGGCTCGCCAAATTTCCTACTTTTCTTTTCCCTAAGTATCAATATTAATCATTTTTCCTATATGTAATTGTACCTCTACGTCTTCCTTTATGCACACCTTTAACAGCTGCGTCGGTTATTGCTTATAACACTCAGGACTATCACTTTTTTCTTTCATACTAAGCAAACAATGCGAAAAAAACAATATTGTTGAACCAGGAGAAAAATGATCACCGATTCATAAGATCGTCAAGAAAAATGCATAGAATTTTCCTCCATCCGTGGACCTTTTTATCCTCTCATGGAGAACAAGAATTTAAACAATTTCGTATAATAAAAATATTAATAGCTGTAAATATTGTGGGTGCTGAATAAGCTGAATATTTAGATATTTTTAAAGTAACGTAATTTCTCATTGGAATGCAAGGTTCATTCTCAGGATATTTTCCTCCTGCTGCACGTACTTTCAATGGGTATGCAGATTCTCTTTGACCTTTTTCTCCTCTGTGTATCCAAATTTGACCTTAGTAGATGGGCACGTTGGGAATTTGGTTAGTGCCGGTTTAATATCATGTTCAGGTGCAGTGGTGAACCAGAAATAGAGAAAAGGCGACGAGTTACCTAATGTTTTTCGTTCCATGCAAATAAACAAACGTGGCGTTTTTCCACAAAAATCCACTCCAGGCTTTTCTCATACCGGCAGACTGGAAATGTAAATTAACATTTGGACCTTATTTTAGTTCCCTGTGAGAAAGTGATGGTGCGCATATATTTGCACTGATGATCGCACCTGCATCATTCTGATGCGACAAAAATTCTTGTCTGGGATGTGGAAACGTTTTCCTTGTGATAATAATGAAATGCATAAATATATTTTACCTCGTTACCACAGTTGACTTTTGCAGACTAATATATTTGTCTGCTTTCACGATAACACCAGAAAATGGACTGTCGCCAGTAAAAAAAAGTTGAGAAATTCCTCTGACCCGCTGGCACTTGGAACGAAAAAAGAAAAGAAAATGGATCTCACTTTTCATTGCACGTATTTTAGCGCGGAACATAACTGAAAGTGCAAACTGGAAAGTGCCGCTTTCCCCAAAGCCAAACATATTAACAGCGGAAATTAATTCCGGTGAAGATTAATTTTGTGGATTTGTTTGGAGAAATAATTGTGCAATATAGGTAGATATTCTCTGCCTTTCCTTTGCCATATGACACAACAAATTTGGAATGGTCTAGTGTTCGTTACTTTCGGATGAAGTATGGAAATTAGGAGTTAGCTGAATGAATAGAGTGAAAATGGAAAGTGGTGACATTGGTGACTATTCAAATCCTGACCACGTATCCAGCACTTGTCTTCAGTTGGTTAGCAAAGAGTTTCTCAACATAGGGATGGACGCGGACACGGTTCGCATTTTAGTCAGACTCCTGCTTTCATTTCATTATGTTCAATTCAAGTTCAGTTAACTAACGCTACTGCCGATGGAAATGGAAGGTTTTGCCTCGCAGGTCCACTCCAGTCCAATAATGTTCAGCTCTTCATTTCCATTCGTGGAACAAACTGGAGTGCAAACAACACCTACCTTAAATAAGAGAAGAACAAGAAAATGGAAGAGTCGGAATAAAGGTGCGATGTAGGAAGCCGTGCTTGTGCTGTAATTACGTTTTGTTCTCAAAAACTGATATCTCTCTGCTCTCAGGTTTATCTGCAAGACATTATGACATATGGCGAGTATAAGGAGTTTAGCAAGTGTTTGCCAACTATTCGCTAATTCACTTCCACGCATTCATGCTTTATGTAAGATAAAATGAGAGTGGGCGAAGATCACAATATGAGCTGAAGTGAAGCGTCTTTCTCTCAGGACTCAGCGTTTCAGGCTTTTCTCTTCCAGCTCTGTTCCTAATACGTACACGCTTCGTTTATGCTTCTCATTATTATGGTGATTATCATCAAGGAATAAGAGACGATAAGCACAATTTTTTCTTAGCTCGTCCATTTCCCCCTTTATCTGTTGAGAAAGCGTCGCCACTTCCACGAAACATACGTTCACCGTGGAGAATGAAATTAACTTGGATCTGCTTGAGCTCTGACACGCAACGGGCAGAAGATTCTATCAGCAACAGTGTAGCAGAGCAGTAGAAAATACTAGGAAATGACACGTATCTCTATACTTTCATATCCGAGCAAACAAATGCACAAATTTGACAAGTTTCTAAAAGTCGGCGCAGGCAGGCAGATTAAACGCTAAAAGGTAATAATAGATTGTCATATCTTGGAGCAAGGAAACGAGCGATTCCCTTATTATTATAAAGTAGATGGTTAGTACGATGGCCAATGGTCCCGTCCAACTGCAACACAATGAAGTTATATGAAAGTGATGAAAAAGTGTATGGAAGGGCTAACCAAAACTACTGAACTACAGCGGTTCACATGACCAAGAGCAAAAAAAGGTTTCTGCTCTCTCTCTCACTTTCTCATCTTTTCAGCCTTGAGCTTGTCTCCATTCCATGCCATCCATACGAATATAGTGAGAAAGAGTGAAGTGGCCTGTGTACATAAAAATGTGGAGGTTTGCATAATATATATTTTTCATACGCGGAGCAAGCATACACGAGAAAATTACATAGAAGAGTGGCAGGGAGTTTTGGAAACGTGAAATGTGAATGTGGTGGTAATATCATCGGGTGGTTGTAGTGGTGGAGCGGAACACTTCTCACAGAAGGGTCTAGAGTGGAGAAACTAAAGTGTGACCAAGAAATCAAGTGTGAGCAAGTGTATGCTAAGCCCGGAGGAGTCGTGACAAGAAATTTGAAAACTTGAAGGAAGAGAAAATGGAAAGGAGCGTTGGTTGTTTTTTGCTCTTGCTGCTGCTGACGATGACGATGACGCTTTCTTATAAGATATATCATGTCTTATTGAACCAGTCGACTTGTCTTTCCACCCGTGGACCTTTTTCTTCCATTTTTTGGCATAAGCATATTATGCATATTACAATATTATGATGACTACCCACGTACACATTCCTACAAGTCCAGGTTTAGCCGGAGTAGAGGAATGTCTCTTATATGAATGTAGATTTGCAGGCGGTGTGTGATATCAAATATCGCTTAAAGGTCTTTGGAAATTTGTTCATGAATCTCTTCTCTTCTGACTCGCTTTCTTTCAAAATTCCCCTCACCGATCCGCTTGCTTCTTGCTTGCTCACTTTTCCACTTCTCGGGGCTTATTACATGGTGATAACATCGTGTAAAGGTATGTATGCGTAGAATGAGAGACGGAGACGCTGCTGGTGAAGAATGCCTCTGTCTTACGCTTACATGCACGAAATTGGAAAGAAGAGGTAAAAGTCTTCCACTTACACATTTCCACGCTTCCCTTCCCATTCTCCACTGCCACTGCATTACTTTACTATCATGTGTTGCATATACTTATCTTTGTTTAAGAGAGAGCGAGAGATCAGCAGAACAGGAAAGTAAAGGGCAGCAGCAGCGGTGGTGGTCCACTGGTGTGCTACCTCACATTGTTCTTGGCAAGTTCCATAATGTGTAGGTGGTTCGTTTTTTGCTTTCCTTTCTTCGCCTCACATTCACGTAGCAGAGAAAATGGAACTTGTAACTGAGGACTTGTTCTTGTTCCAATTCCAAATTATGTTCAATGCTATGAAAGAGACGTAAAGAACGAGACAGCCGTGACTAGTGCGGTTGGACTATTGTACGATCTTTTTAGTCGGATGGAGTGTGGGTGGTTGGTGCGGTTGGTGCACCCAGGGGAAAGTTGGTCACAATGGTCATTACTGAATTTTTCTAAATGCTATGCAATGCAGAAAATGTGCTTAAACCGCTAAAATTTGTATTCTATTGAGTCGTAACAGCATTTTATGGAGACGTCAGGTTCATGGAGTTCATATAAAATTGGCAAGCTTATTAAAAACGAAACATCACAAATGACTTGAAATGATATGATCACATTATGTCCAAATTATCTGCTGTCAAGTGCACGTCTGCTCTGGCTGGTCACTTACACAAATGGTGTTTTGTCTGTCACGCTCAAGTCAGTGTTCAGTGCTGCGCCATTCTGAATCGCCATTTTTCAACGGAATGGAAGTCTTTGTAAAGCGTGGAGATTTTTTACTTGAATTTTTGCAGAGAAATTCCCTCTTCACTAAATCTTTTGCTTTCTTTCCAGAACGTTAGCCAAAGTAGAGCGAAGTTTTCAGTCTTTCCATATAAATTATTCAGATTGACGAATAAAAAGAAAAGTCCTCCTCTTCTGCTTCTTTCATCTTCGGTGGCAATAGGAATTCTGCTGTTCTCGCCAGAACCTAGTATGCATTTATTTATTGAAAAGTGTCTCGCCATTCTTTTTGTAATAAAAGGAAATCCATTTTCCTCTACATCGCTCCGTTTCAGGGCAAACCTTATTAAGGTGTCAAGAATGGATGGGTCGAATGGTGGATTGGATCAATGAGGGATTCTTGCGATTCAAATGTGAAAATTGTTCTACAGCAGGAGGAAAAGGAATAAAAATGCATTCTACATTAGGATATGCAGGCTGTTCAAGTAGCGTGTGGACAAATTGAGATGCATATATCAAATGATATATGAACTGTCGATTATGGCTGATGGTGAAATTGCGCTCATTCTAGAATTGAAGACCAATAAGGCAAAGATTTGCTGGATTGGATATGTATAAATACATCGCATTTACACCACTTTTTCCAAGGTCTGAGAGAATATGGTTGCGAAAAATGAAGTTTTTGCAACTTTCCCCCCTTTGTATTTGCCTGTTCGATTAATCCTTGACAATGGAAATGTCTTCATGTTCGAGAATTTATTTGCCCTCACTCACTCTTTCAGATTGTTCATCGCTTAAGGAAGGGACTGAGTTGTAGTTGTGCTGTGCTGATGTGGACGGTCTGATTTTTTTGGAGGCAGTTTTCTAACATGCATTGAATCTTTGTGGGCCGAAATTTCCATTATTCCATCAATGGCAGGAATAACAATTTTCTTTCGATTCACTCGATATCCCCCTCTGCCTACTTACAATATTCACGAATTCAATATCAAAATCCAGAAGAGAGAAATGGAGAGTCTAGGCAAAAAGAGGCACGAGTACGGCCTGCCTTTTCTTCTCAAGTGAACCACTTTCCTTGAAAGAATCCTCTGTGGTGATGGGCTTGCTTTTTGCAAGGATATTCATATCCTACCCACTATTTATGAACACTCGGCTCAGGCTTTTTGCAGCAGGAGGATTCCATTTGAAAAGGGAGATCAACGATGAGGAATCTTTATTCATGCATGTCGTCACTTAAATACCGAAGATAACTGGTAAACGGGGAAAAATGGAATAACTTGTTAGAAAACTCTTGTCAGGACGAGGTACAGACGTAGAGTGGTTTGTGGTGCTAGCAATGACTACTACGATGTAATGCTTAAATGGACCTAAAGAATTTCTAGATTCACTGAATCAGGCTGCTGCGTTATGTTTATGCGATGCAATGCAGCCTTATATGAAACTTATACATAGCTTTGCATCTGCCAGAGAAAGTGATGAAAATCTCTGAATTTCCCTTGGGACATTTTTTTCATTCAATCTGCCTAGCCTGCATCCACAATACTTACATACTAAACGTATTGACACTTTATTGTTACATGGCCAAATAATTTTTTTACAATTTAGATTTGTGAGAATGAATTTTTTG
>VYYJ01004376.1:0-13577 GCA_021029165.1 Cyphoderus albinus
ATTGGGCAGAGGATTCTGAGTTCTGTGTACACATTCATGTGCTGGAATCTATTTTCTCACAATATCTTTCTTGCTAATGCTGTGTCCATCCTCGCCGCCCAATGCTGTATTTACTTTACGATTGTAGCGGTAAAACTGAAACTCAAATTTGGAACGACAGTTGATGAAATTGTGCAAATGTTTCTAGAAATAAGGATACTTGGTGCTTTGTATAACGAAATACATCAAAGGCTACTGATTCCCGCTATGATTCTTACATCAGGATCGATAGTCTCACTTACGATGTACTCTCTGGTCACAGGATGGGAAGGAATGGACACCAGGTCAAGAATTCGCTATGTCAATGGATTTCTTCTTACTTCGCTAATTGTACGAGTTTCCTTTCGACTAGCTGCCAAACTCTACACAGCCAGCAAGGAATTGCTGGAGTCCAAGAATTACGAAAATGTTAAGTTCACCATAAGAAGACGAGCATCACCCAAAGTGGGAGTCAACAGAATCATGAAACGGTATTGGCGAACATTTCCCGAAGCAAAGATCTTTTTCTTTGAAAGCAATTTCTTTGAGAGAAGCACAGATTTGGTCATTTTTAGCTTTGCTATAGACGCTGCTGTAAATTTGATTTTATCTGAAAAACAGTAATTGGAGAGGATAGCGCTGGCAATTTCATGTACATATTATGAACGTACTCATATTAGTTACGTATTTATCTACTTACTTACATAATCTATCTCTATGTATGTACATATACAAAATGTAGAGGATTTTCTCACTGATGAATGAAATGGAAATATTTTTGTTTCGTATCAGTGATACGGTATCACCAATCCAAATTTTATTTGATGACTTACGAGACTATTAAACTTAAACTAAACATAAAACTAAATAAGTAAAAGTACATTTTAAATTCAATTAATTTAACAAATTATAACTTTAAATATCTAACGGTCAGGTTTTATACCGATCTATCCTCCATACCAAAGCGCTATGGACCACGACTAAAGTGCAACTTGAAAACGGGAATAATTTTCTGAGGAAGAAAGGACGTGTAGTTCAAAGAGTGCAAGTAGCTATGAATTATTTAAATATTAGTTGCAAATGTCACCTGTCACCTATGTAGACCTACAAAAATTATATTCTTGTCCATCGTAAAATATACGTCTTAATCTTAATATGTATCTGGTAACAATGATATATTTTGTTAAGACATAAAATTTAAAACAATAAATCTAGAATGAACAATTTTAAGACATGGACCAATAATTTTACAAGAGGTTGTAGCAGATTAAAATAGTAATAAATTATAGATGTACAAAATAAAAACTTTTGCATTCCATTGTTGACCTCTTTTATTCCATTACTGAACAAGTAATGTCTGAGAGAATGCGTCCAGTCTCAGTTCTCCGGTATATTTCCTGTCTACGTGTGTACACCTTGCAATTTTCATCTGCCCCCACCAAATGCCCCGACTTGCCAAAGATCTCATGTATATCTATGCAAAGTGTTGTGAGGTGGGGCATTTCGCTCCAAATGTTCGATTCCTTCAGAGACCGGTTCTCAGAGTACAGTCGATAAACATCTATAACTCCATCGTCGAAGTGACCCTCCCTTCGACTCTTGGACATCATATCTTTGAAGCCGCCCAAAAAAGCATTATCTTTTATGGTTAGGTACCTGAGTAACGGGAAGTGTCTAGGTACAATGTCGAGCCTTGGCGGCAAGTTAATAATCCCAAAAGTAAGTTTTTTAATCCGTGGATACGTCTGATCCAGATCTGCTGGAGTGATAGGCGGATCTATTATTTCCCTTACCATCAAAGCAACCTCGGTCACATTAGGAAACTTTTCCAGCATCACAATGGACCCCAAGTGATTCATGTCACCCCTAACTACGAGGCTTCTCACGGTAAAAAAAATCGAGAGGTCTGCACCTAGCACATTATTGTAGTTTTCGACAACGTTCGACCAAGACATATCAATCGTCAGTTGTTTAGAAGATACTAGCTGCACTGCATTTTTCAGTTGTGGGCTGTTTATTGTGCATCCGTAAAAATTTCCCTCTGAAGGGTCAACCGAAATGATTTTCGGGACATATAAATTGCCAGATAAAGTGAAGCATGGCTCTACGGTTCTATCATTTAGTTGTGATGAAAGTAAATGATGAGGTCCAAAATTAGTATCAAGAGTCCATTTGACTTGTTTCAATCTGGGCAAAATTATGTGTAACTCTGGACAGATATCATGGAGTGGCTGATTACCAGGAAAAGAGTCATCCCACTGGACATACGAAATGTATTCTCCAAATCTTTTCTGTAACGAAATGGATGCTTTACAAAATTTATCGTACTCGGATCTGGTTCCCGTCAAATGGCAAAAAAACATCAGATACAGGTCGTTAAACAAATCCCACTTGTTTCTTGCTTGAGCAGCCCTTTGAGAGAATTCTTTAATTTCGTCTCGATTCCGGAAACGGATAGGCCTATAACATAGAGATCCCATACCGAAGCTTATAGATTTCTGGAAGCACCACCAGCTCGACCCTGCAAAAAATTGCAGATCCTGACAGGTTGTGTTCAGGCAATTTCGCAAGTCTTGCTTACTAACGTAGTACCTCAGTATCAAAATGGAAAATACTTTTTCTCCAAGTAATCGCAGTTTGGTTGTTGACAAGCCGTTGGTGATCAAATGCTCCAACGAAGGCGATGAGAGGCAAGCGTTCAGAAGACAATATTCTCTACCCTTGAAGTACGTTGGGATTTTTCTCCACATCTAACATGTTTTATAAAAAAATTCACATTATTTAACAAAAATTATTTTGTTAAATTACTTTGTTAACTGATTTAAATATCATACCACTTGAGGGAGAGGGAGATCCAATATCGATTTATTTGAGTGGATGTTTCCTGCCAATGACATTTTCCCCAAAAGCTCTGAGATTTCCCTTTCCACTTCCGTTTCCTCCTTTGCAATGTCAGCCGAAAGTCTTTTTAATTTTTCAAATTCCTCCTGCACCCTTTGCTTGGCGAGTGGCAGCTCAATATTCCGTTTGTTCATCAGTGCCGTAAGTTTTTGTTTCATGGTGCCTTGCGTCGACATGTTTGGGGTGTCCAATTTACGTCAGTCAAAACCGCTGCTGTATTTTAAATAGAAAACTTATTTTTTTTCGGGCTTGCCAGAATTTAAGACAAAAAATTGTGAGTTAATATGCAGCAATGCAGCAAATGTTTCTTCAACGAAGCGGTCAGGCTGAATGAAAACTTCACACTGAACTCTCAGTCTTGGACCACTAAGCTAACTTAGAAGATTTTAGTCCCTTTTTCTTGCTGGAAGGACCCTACCCAACCCCCAACGTGACTCTACCCAACACCCAACGTGACTCTACCCAACACCCAACGTGACTCTGCCCAACACCCAACGTGACTCTACCCAAATGCCCAACGTGACCCCACCCAACACCCAACGTAATACCCAACACCCAACGTGACTCTGCCCAACACCCAACGTGACTCTACCCAAATGGCCAACGTGACCCCACCCAACACCCAACGTAATAAAACGCGAAAAAAAAGGTTGTGACAAAAATACAAATGAGTTTTGTGAATAATAAGCTGTGGCACCTCTACAGATAGACATATTTATCGTTGCGTTTTAAACGTGCGGCAGATAATGAAACGCATTATAGATTTGTTTCACCGTAATGAGATTTTCAAAAAGCCAATAATATTTGACTCATTGTTTATATACTAGTATATAAAAAAGAAAATGTGGACAAAGGACGAATCATGTCCGCATGATTTGCTGGAAAAGGCGATTTACGACCAATCACACCCCGTAAATGGCACAAAGTTTAAATCTAGAAAAAAATAGTGTGGTTTTTAATTTCAAATACATTTACTTTGACTCAAACCACTGACGCATTAATATCAATTTTCTGTTGAATTGATTTTACTAACATTTTAATATATACCATTGTAGAAAATGACAATGTTTCCCGAAAATTTGTTCGTGCTAAATGGCCGTTTAACATAGAAAGATCGTCCTATTGTACATATACTAAACGATTAGCTTGAGCTAACGCTTCCTCCAATTGAACAATCTTGACATTAAAAGACAAATGATCACCTCCAAATGACCCATCATATTCTCCAAGTAACCAGTCATCGCTGCATGTCGCCCTTAACGGGAAATGACGAAAATTGACCACATTTCGCCTTTAACCGGAAATGACGAAGCATTACAACCCGGCAGTGACGAATTTTGACAACAAAGAACTGACGAATCAACCAATGTCGCCCCTTGAGTCATCTATAATGTCGTATTCTGAAGAAATACAATATTCTTGTGATTAGTCACACTTTGCCAGTATAATAAAGACTGCGTGCATTGCGACATTGTGTGAGATTTGAAGGGAAGTTGTACATACGTAAAGATTCAGCGCGCATCTGTTTATGTTGGGTTATTTTGAAATCAGCAGAAACAGAATACCTCATAATCAAGACCAGTTTTGTAAAGATTAAAAGGTTTAAACTTTGTAATTCTTAAATCCCGCTTTTTTCAAAAATATATAATCTTAATTAAAGATTGCATGATTGAAAATATAGAAAAGACAATTCAACCAGCTATGTATTAGGCATTGTCAATTTAGGTAATTTAATTTAGTCCAGAGTTGGGTATTCGGGAGCTCCGGCGGGAGAGCACTCCCGTTCCGGGTACTTCTCCCGATGAAAAACGGACGACGCTCCCGCTCCTGAAAAAACAAAACTTGTACTCCCGCTCCGGCTCCCGCTCCTGAAAAAACAAAACTTGTACTCCCGCTCCGGAAATTTTTCTTTGAAACTCCCGGTCCTGCTCCCGCTCTCGATGAAAAAAATTGAGCTCCGGGCAATTCTCCGGGTAGTCAAATACCCTAAATTTGAAACTTTCTCAAGGGTATTTCCTTAAAAAATTCGCTACAATTTCAATTCTGGTCCGCATTTGTCTAGATTTGATTTTTTTTCTCCTGCTCCGGCTCCCGCTCTCGATCCGGGAAAATTTTAACTACCCCTCCGGCTCCCGCTCTCGCTCCCGAAAAAAATTAGTATTTCCTCCGGCTCCCGCTCCTGCTCCCGAAAACTTTTGATTTCGCCTCCCGCTCCCGCTCCTGATATTTTTTATTAATCGCTCCCGCTCCGGCTCCCGCTCCCGCCAGAGCTCCCGCATACCCAACTCTGATTTGGTCCAATCAGACTGAAAATAAAATGGATAAAGTTCAAAATAAAAATTTGCAAATGTCTACTAGCTTTTTATCTGCCCAGAATCAGTAAAAAAGGAAAAACGTATAAATATTGCGAAAGAGAGGACTCTCTGCACTTGCAGGTAGTGACACTCAAATTATGCTAAAAATGCAATATTCTAACAATCACTGAACGTGAGAAGCTAACAATAATGAAATTTAAGAATCGTGATTAACACAACCTGTTTAGTAAATAATTTCCAAAATCCCAACTGAGAAATAGTTGCTCATTCACCAGAATGATTTGATGAATGATATTTTCTGAGTACTAATGAATCATTCCGATCCTGCTCGCAAAATGACAAATTCAGACGAATCTACAGCAGCTTTCAGAAACAGGAATCCAAGAAGGTACATTAATATGAGCAAAATTCTCAACACTAAACTCACAAAGAAACAATATACCATTTCGTATAACATATACAAATTCTATAGAGACGAACAATTTATTTATAACTTTACACACATACATAATATACCATTTTATGTATAGTTTATTCTTGCTCTAGGGCTAAATTGCTGTATACATGATTTTCCATGCAAGAGACACTATGTAAGTTAACCGAAGGAAAGTTTAAGAAGAATGATATGGAAAGTACACTTCAAACTACTAGACAAAAAGTCAGATTTTAATGAACTTGACAAAGCAGTATTTTCTTGTAAAAAACGGTTAAGAAAGAATTCATGTGACAGTCGAATCACAGATATCATTTTTACCGATAGCATCGAATTTGTTGACATTTTATACAAAGAACTAAGAGGAAATTTTAATGGAAATATTTTTCCTCCAACGAACATACTTATAGCATGCAAAACATTTGTTGATAGTACTAACATTGTATTACGTAATGCTGACAAAAATGCAGGCATTTGCCTAATAAGCAAACATATATATGATAAAGAGGTTTTTAGTCAATTGAATAATGAAAATATTTACTTTCCCTCAACACACACACATTACGAAAGGTCAATGGAAAACCTAGTAGACAAGATTAAATATTCAAAAATAAAGGTAAATTGTAATACGTATTTACACAAACTAATAAATGTTCACCATCAAGCAGCAACATTTTACATTCTACCAAAGGTACACAAAAAGTATGAAACTTTTCCACCAGGAAGACCAATTAGTAGTACGTGTAATACCATTAATCGTAACATAAGCACAATAGTTGACTTTTATCTAAAACCCAATTGTGTTTAATTCCTAACGTACTGCTTGATACTACAGATTTTTAATCCTGTTAAATGCCATTCACCTAAATGTTAATTGTAAATATGTTTTAATAACTTATGATATTGATAGTATGTATACTTGAAGTTAAGTAATTGTAAAAAATTTTGCCTTCAGGCATTCAATAAATATACCAAGGATATAGAATACTTAAGCAATATAAACTCTGCATTAGACTACACTTATTTAAATTATAGCAATCAATATTTTTATCAACATAAAGGTATTCAAATAGTGATGTCATGTCATGCAAGACATCTATACTCTACTAGGTTTTCTTTGAAGGAATGAACAAAGTAATACCATGTGTGCACTTGAAGCCTATAAGCGAGTTAAACTCATTAGAATCTGAATCCTAGACGATGTAAATCCAGGTTTTTCCTTTTTCAGAGAGCCTCTCACACTTTCATTTGTTAATATGTATATGTTAATTTTAACATTGCTCATCGTATCTGCCGACTATGCTTCACTAGATTTCCTTTGCTCTGCAATACAAAGTAGTACCATGTGATGCACTTGAAGTGCTATACTGAGCAAGTCAAATNATTGCTCATCGTATCTGCCAACTATGCTTCACTAGATTTCCTTTGCTCTGCAATACAAAGTAGTACCATGTGATGCACTTGAAGTGCTATACTGAGCAAGTCAATTTGAAATTATTTAAATTATTTATTATTTATTATTGAGAAAAAAAGAAAGAAACCCAAATTTACTGAACCGAATTTGTTTAATTTTGGAGCCTCCCGCAGGCGAAGTCACGACTCGAGAGAAAAAGACAAAAACCTTAACTCCCGAGCCATGAAGGCTCCCACTCCCATAATAACAGCAACTGCGTAGTTGAAATGTCAGAGTCTCTAGTCCGTCACGGTGAAAGCCAACTTATGTAAACCTCTGATTTTAATAACCTTGGCGTCTCCTATGTATTTATCGGACGTGGCAAAAATAAAAATTAATTTCATTTTCTTCTCTTACAAAATCCCAATTTAAGTTACGTATGTATGTTTGATTTGAATTAATTCATCAACTTCATTGTATATAATTCAGAAGGAAGCACGTAACAAACCCAAAAATGGAGTGTTTGGATGTTCATATGTCCATATGAATTACGACGGATTTTAAAGACCAGTGCAAACAAAAAACCATCTAGCACCACTAACTTCATTTTTGTGGCGGATATACGGTACAACCGAAGTCATGCCTTGTTACACATCACCATTTCTCTACTCTAAATAATTGGAATTTTTTACGAGATATTATTTGAGGAAAGTTCTCTACTGCATATGTGCACGTATTCGACATTCTTTTCCTAACTGCTGAAATCATTTTGGCAATCGTGCACTGTCTTCATTGAGAGGAGTTTGTCTACTTACTCAATAATTTGCTCCATTTTGAAGCTAACATTTCTACTACAGAGAGAGACAACGGTTACTGGAGCAAGGACAAATTATCAAAACTGGCCAGAGGTGGAATGCAAACGTTTGCTCTATGCACTAAAATATTTCCTATTGTTTGTGCACTATCGGACGCGGTATTTGTCGACACTCCTTGGAAAATTGTTCCGAACGTTGTGTCCAATCAATTTCCAGAAATATTTTTTTTGAGAAGGATGTTTATTTTTGGATGCTCTTTCACATGCTGGACGGCGACGGCAAATCATGTTTTGATTATAACTAACTTGGTGGCCATTCCGTGCTTTGCCTGTTTAACATTACTATCTGCCGCCACATCAAGGTACAAATGTTCAATTTTATTTTTACCCTTTAAAAACAACAATTTTTTTTTTTTAAATTTGAAATAGAGAACTACAACGGCGTACTCTCACTGGCATTAACAAGATTGTGCGGATGCAACGGGAAACTGAGTTGTTGACGAAGTTGTACAATTCGATCTACAAAACTACCATTCCTACTGCGGTTTTTACGGCTGTTGCTGTCGTAGCTGTGTTCCTCTATGTACTCGTTACTAGGTTCAATGAAATGACTCCACTTCTTGGAATTGTTTGTAGTAACATGATAACCTTGGGTGCCCTTGGCATTCTGCTTTGCATCGATTTGGCAGGGAAAGTGTACATGGAAAGTTGTCAGTTTTTGCGCTTGAAGTATTCAACAACATCAGCTAAGAGCGCTGAAAGTAGATGGGAAAATATCATGTTTGATAAATATCAAAGATCATTTCAAGCCTCAAAAGTTTACTTTTTCAAATCTAATTATTTTGACAACAACACACCAATAGTCATTTTAGACTTTGCTTTGGAATTAACGGTCAATCTAATTCTTCTGTAGAACGTCACAACTAAATACTACTACCAGTATGTATGTAAGATTGATAATTTCCTAGCAAATACATTTATTGTATGTCGTCATGTGTCACGTGGTACGTGAAGCGGTATGCAAGGTAATTTTTCTTATGGTTAAGTATAATAATAATAACTTACTATGCATCATTACCATTATCTAGAATTTATAAATGTATTTTTAAATAAGATTGAATTTTGAAATAAAGATGTACGCAGTTTATAGGTCTTTTATAGTTATCCGCTCTCCGATCCGATTATAGTCTAATGATAATTAATCATTAGAATACATGATAATAGGCAAGTTGTAATAATAGAACAAAGTTATTATGCTGCAACATGATGACGATATTGATTAGAAGAATACCAAGGCGATAAAATACTAGTTAAGAGGAGAGAATCAATTTCACGCTCATTTTTATTAACACATCACCTCTCGAGTAGCTTTACTTATTTACAATCGTCATCCAATTTTCTTCCTAGATATTATAATATAGTACATTCATGCTGTCTTGTCCCAATCCGCAGTAAATGTTAGCTTGGAGTTACTTTTGTTCATTGCAGTCAGAAATTGGCACAAATCTTGAATATGTATTCTTGCACGTTTCTTTATTTTTTGATTCAATTTGGTCAATATTTTGACCTGGTTTGTGGTTACGTTTTGACTTAAACAGTTCAACATTTATGTACTAGTACGATCCGCTAAACCACCTGCATAAATCATTTCAACATTTATAAATTCCGACATATTTAGATTTATTAACCGTTACAAATTAGTGGATCTTTCAAATTTCAATAAAACGTAAGTAACGACAACTAAATTGTTATAAATTCATAATCCAATGTAAGAGAATTAAATAAAAATAAAAATATTTTACTAGTTGGAGTATTATAAAATTATTCTCAACTGAAAAGTACCATGAGGACAGGAAAGCCTTTCTCTACTTGCCCATTCTGCAAGAAAGTCTTCGAAGGAGGAAACAGGAAAATGGAAATCCACCTGAGAACTCATACAAACGAGAGACCCTATCACTGCAAAATATGCGGAAACGCATTTCGTCAAAAGCAGCATCTGTCTTACCACACAATGATACACAGCGAAGAAAAACTGTTTACTTGTGGAATTTGTACATCCAAGTTCAAACAAAAAAGTAGTCTCCACAGTCACGTGCGACGAGTTCATGAGCAGCGAAGGTCACACAAATGCTCGAACTGCGACAAGGCGTTCTTTAACATACCCGATCTAAAAAGACATTTAAAAATTCATACCAACGAGAAAGAATTTGCTTGTGAAATATGCTTAAAACCGTTTAGGCATAAGGAGACATTGACAACTCATATTCGAACACACACCGGAGAAAAACCTTTCAAATGTACTACCTGTGGGAAGAATTTTGCTGTTCATTCCAACTTAAATCAACATGCTATTAGGCACCACACCCCACCAGACATTTAAATTGTACTAACAATATTTATTTTTAGGGTTAGGTTTAGAGTTATCTTGTTACTGAATATTTATAGCTAAAAGAATTAAATAACTATTAAGTAAATTCATTATTACAAAATAGTTTGTTCCCACAGTATAGTTGAACCTATAACAAATAATTAGAAAATATTGTCGAATTTAACTCATTTTGTGTTTTTTATTGTGAATGTTAATAATTATCATAAATGTTTAACTGCAATGTGTTTCTGTATTAGTTTATTGAGCTATCTCTGCTATTCAAACAGTTCAAAGTGCATACGATCATTGCAGTTTTACTCCTATAATTTCAAACAAATACCACAAAATAAACCACTGATAAAACAAACTGGACAATACACAAAAACATACAAATATTATGAAATTACAATAGTGCGTACTGTTGATATATGTTCCTATGCTTAATAGCCTCCCACAACGTTAACATTTCTTTTTTTGTTTTCTTTCTGTGAGTAAGCGCATGACTTTTCTTCTCTCCAGAAGTGATGAGACATTTCTCACAAAACTAACATTTATGTGGTTCATGGTTGATCTCCTGCATGTCTAAGACATGATGTCTTCTCCTATGCATTTGAAGCACAGTAGAAGTTAGTGACACTGTCACAAAATATACAACTGGCAAAATAATATGGACAAGCTAATTATTTTGCCAGATTAAAAACGAATATACGAAAATTATAGAACGCAATAAATAATACGTTTCTTGTCAAGTTTTCAAATGCTGAACTTTATTTTTTAGGATAAGATTTGAAAGTATCTAGAATGGCCTCCCATCCCACAATGTTGACATTAACAAACTTGTTTGTTTGTGTGAGTAAATAAATGTCTTTCCTCGCGGTAGTAGTGATAAAACCTTTGTCACAAAATTTACATTTATGTCGTTTTTCTCCTGTGTGCCTCATCTTATGTGTTTGAAGGTTGCTGGAGGTTGAAAAATTTCTGCCACATTCTTGGCATTTATATGGCTTTTCCAATGTGTGTACTCGAATGTGCGATTCAAGGTCCCCTTTAAATTTGAACTTCTTTCCGCATAATTCGCACTTGAAATTACATTCCGCAAGGTGGATCTTTTGGTGGTTTTTTAATATGTGCTTTGCCTTTGCGCCAAACCCACAAACTTTACACATATATGGTCGTTCATTTGTGTGAGTTCATAAGTGGTTTTCAAGAATAGATGGGGTTTTCGGTACCAGTATGTCACAGAAAATGCAGCGACAATGATTTTTCATGTTGACCATCGTGATACGGTTTGAAACTTGACAAGGATGCCAATAACAGTAATTGTCACACTAATTTGAAGTTGTGTAGTTTGTGCCAACTCTTACACTGTTCAAATTTCTCTCCGCCTTTCAACAAATGTCTAACATAATAATGTCGTAGAATTTTGGTCTGTAACGCACCAACCGCTGTCTTATTTGTTTCGCAGTGACAAAAGATTGCACCTAAACAAAAACTTTTATTATACTGTATATTATTGTATACTTTTATTGCAAAACGAAATGGTATTGTAGGTCGCTACTACGTATTTCATTCCATTAGTTGAATACAAGATTTCCGTCAGAATTGTTTTGGTGCATAATAAACATTTAATCGTCATCTATTTTGTATCAAACCCTAGCGCTGCATTCTTACATTAGTTAGAACTACATACATACATACGTATACAGATGGGCGACGCTTGTCTTGTGGATTAATTTAATCCGTTATGAGGCGTATTAAATGCTTATTGCATGGGAATAGTAAAAGCAGAGTTAATGGATTTTTTCAGTACGTGCGGCATAAAGGATAGAAAAATTTTCTGAAATATATGTACATGTTGTTGTTGTTGCAAGCGTTTGAAAAAATATTAATAAAGTTTTTTTCGTGTTCATATTTTATTTTGCATTTCACTTTGTACGATAAGAGAATGAACCAGGGAAATTTTAATATTTGCTGCAAACAAATTTGACCTTCTGTGTTATGGAAATAATACTATTTATTAACACTTCCTATCAAGTTATTTTATTACATTGACTCAGGGTTTGAAACACTTTACACATAAAGTCTGGTAAAACCGTAAGATATTTTAATCCAAACGCCTTTCGTGATATTATTTCAGTGCTAGATTCAGTATTCATTTAACGGCACATTTTACAATATGCCTGACAATATTCACTAATAACTTTTTTTGTTTAAATTATTGACATTAGAATCATGTACATTGATGTCAGTTACCCTGCAACTAACTAACTACCTAATTAAATCTGAATCTTGATACTCTTCAAATTGAAGTAAGTACATAAGTAAACAAAGTTAAACTATATATTTTTGCAATTAATGATTCTTAAGTAATGAGGGAAATTCATTGAAACTACTTATTAAATACTTACCTTTCATTATTTTCAGTTTCGCATAACATTTTCAGTGGATAAGAGCAAGGAGATGGGACACAGAAAGCGTTTTGTTCATTGCCTATTCTGCAAGAATATCTTAATAGGCGGAAACGGTGAAATGGAGGACCACCTCAGAAGTCATACAAATGAGAGACCTTTTAACTGCAAAATATGCGGAAACTCATTTAGTCAAAAACAGAACCTCTCTAGCCACATAATGATACACAGCGAAGAAAAAAGTTTTACCTGTGGGATTTGTACATCAAAATTCAAACAAAGACCTGGACTCCGCCAGCACATGCGACAAGTTCACGACGACGAAAGGTCACACAAATGTCCATACTGTACCAAGACGTTCTTTTCCAGGAACAATCGGGATACTCACATACAAGTTCACACAGGTGCGAAAAACTTCCTTTGCGAAATATGCTTGAAAAGGTTTAGTGTGAAGAGCACTTTGGAAATCCACATACGAACACACACCCTAGAAAAACCTTTCAGAAATCGCCTCTCTCAAGTGTGACTTCTTTCATGTCGTTTTAAGCTTGATGAAGTTGTGAACCTCTTTCCATATGAATTGCACTTAAATGGCCTCTCTCCTGTGTGCGCCCTCAGATGATCTTCCAAATTTGATTGAATTCGGAACTTTATAGGGCAGAGTTCGCAGGGATATTTTGGACTTTCGTGTTGAGTCTTCTTATGTGTTTTCATTCTATCTTTTGTAGTGAACAATTTCTTGCACAAATTACACTTGTGGGTTTTTGTTTTTATGTGAACACCCTCCACATGTCTGTTCAAATCTGACCTCACTGAAAAGCGCTTCTGGCATTCATCGCATTTGAAGGGCCTCTCTCCAGTGTGACCTCTTTCATGTCGTTTTAAGCTTGATGAAGCTGTGAACCTCTTTCCACATGAATTGCACTT
>VYYJ01004377.1:0-13576 GCA_021029165.1 Cyphoderus albinus
AATTTAGAAAGCCAGATTCCTGCACTACAACATATGCAAAGCACAATAATCAGCGATGAAAAATTCATGTAAAATTTTACTGTCAAAGTTGAGTTTATTAGGGTGAATCAGCTATTGTAATCAGTCAGACTAAATAAATTAATAGGAAGATTGAAGGCACTTTGAAAATTTCATCTTATTTTATGAGACGATAATAATAAATACGACAAATATTTTTATGGTGGATCATTCGTCATCACATCACAATAAAATAATGCATAAAACGTGATATTCTGATGCGTGATTCAGCTTCCTTGCATCTGATTTTCTAACCTCGTTCAGTTAAATTTTGAAAAATCACCAGCACAGTATTTGATATTTGCGCTAAAAGGAAAGAAGTTAGTTATTTGGTATATTACATTACATTATCTTGTATTTATTATAAAAGGGGAACACCATGCTTGAAACTTTTACGTAGACATTTGGCTGATTCATAGTGAAATAAAATGCAACAAAGCAACACTTTTGCATGAAACGACTTCTGCAATTCTTTGTTACTTTGATATAGTTAGAACTGTTCATAATTTGATTTTACGATATGTATACAAGGATAGCAGTAATCTTTTGTGTGCAATAGATTGTACAAGGCGTATTATATTGTGGTGTTTGTTTAGTATTGGGAGTCTCTTCAACTGACTGATTGACTGTACAGATATTGTACAAGTGAGAAAGAATAACATAAGCAAATCTCTACGTGAAGCCCGTACGACGACGATTAATAATGGAATAATTCTACTGTCAGCGCAGCAGTCAGTGTTAGAGACAAAAAAATGAAACTCATCGCATTACAGTGGCAGCAGGACAAAATATGTGTGTAAAATAATGACTCGATAAAGGGAAAAGGACAGTGCGACTGTGGCCATAAGAAGAAAAATTATCATAATGACCATTCATTTAATTGATGGTAAAGTCAACGATTAGTCATTCTAGCAGGCTTGATTTACGAAGAGGTATTTTTGTACTATAAAACTAATATTACGTTCAAGGTTTCCCTAAAATCCTCTCTTGAGTCTTGAATCAAGACTCTTGATAGTAGAAGCAGACATAGTAGTGCTAGAAATATTGTTTCTTGTAGTAAATTGTACTAAAATTCTTAGGTCTTGGATGAAAATTTCTTACATTCATATCTGAGACCAACCAAAAATAATCCAAATAATGAAAAATGGTATCTGTTTTAAGTAACTTGTATAACTAAATTAGTCTTTCCCGAATACAACACCTTGAGCTTTCTACTGGACTAATTAGAGAAGTAATAATCCTTCCTTTGCTGAATCAAAGGCTGATAAATAATCCTTAAACCGGATATCCGTGCTTCATTCTAAGTAATAAAAACATTATTCATCTTGTTAACAGTCCTTTGTTATTGTGCAAAACTCGTAAACTTATTTGGTTGGCCATTCATTCATTAAATTATATACCAGTGAATTCAGCGTGAAGCGCCTAAAACGCCCCAATCTTATGATTCAGCCAAGCCTTTGTAAAAATAATGTGCAATTTACTCTATTAATAAAACAGTCCTTAAATTAGTCGTACGTAAAATAAAAACATTACGAAGCAAGAGAATTTTACTAGATAAAAATAGAAATGGAATAGAGCTGGAATAGAGTGCTAACTATAAAGCAACATTATCAGTAAAGTATCGTTTACACGTGTGTATGGCAAATGGCACCAGTTGCTTTTGTGCTACAGTTTCTAGAGGAATAAAAAGTTTACGAATGCTTTCATTTATTGTGTCGTGATTGTTTAGGCAGTGATGCTGATGCCAGCAAAAAGATCCTATTGTTCGGAATTAAAATCAACCAACCTGAAAACTTTTGAAGCCTACAGCATCCACTCGTGTGTGTGGTGCGCTTGGGCGTAAGAGGTCTGATGAAATTCTGTAAAGTCGACATTGAAAAAGACAGGAATTGATAAGCCTGACATTTAATAAGTGCGGGCAAGAGGAGCAGTAGAATCTTTCAAAACACAAGATGGTTGATAGATTGGGTAAGCATCAGTAAAAGTATGGAATTTATTCGCTACTCGCTACTGATAATTCTTAACTAATGAAACGTCATTTTTTGCAGTCAATAGTGAAGCCAATGCTAGGAGGATTGCTGCAGTCGAGGGCTGTTTTGGCAGCTCCGGGCAGGTAATGGAACAGTTGCTATAAAAGCAAACTCATGAGAAGGTAAATGGAAGGAATGACAAGGGCTTAATGTGTTTAATTTTGTATTTCAACTATGTAGCCACTCGCTGTTCCAGGGAGGGTTTTGGTTGGAGAAGGCATACTCACAAAAATGTGTCGTAAAAAGCCAAAACCACGCCAGTTCTTCCTTTTCAATGATACTCTTGTATATGGAAATATTGTGATCAATAAAAAGAAGGTAATGCAAGTCCTGGAAAAAATTTCATAATTCTAATTTGTTAGATACAAGAAATTTGTCACACAAGCTGAATTATTTTTGACAGTATAACAAACAACACATAATACCCCTGGAGCAAGTTAAACTTGAATCACTGCAGGATGATGGACTTTTAAAAAATGGCTGGGTTATCAAGACCACTACAAAAAGTTTTGCCGTGTACGCTGCCACTCCAACGGAAAAGGAGGAATGGATGGCCCATATTCATAGATGTGTCTCTGACTTATTAAAGAAGAGCGGCAAGAAGCCAGCGGAGCAACATGCTGCAGTTTGGGTTCCAGATTCAGAGGCCCCCGCATGCCAAGTTTGTCGTAACCCATTTACTTTCGTTAATAGAAGAGTACGTGTCCCACTGTAACACAGTATACAAACACTATGATTATGATTTGTATCATTCGATTAAACTCTGGTTATTGAAATTACCATTTTTGTCACTTGCAGCATCACTGCAGGAAATGCGGTTCAGTGATTTGTGGACCATGCTCGAAAAATCGAGCTTTACTTCCAAACCAAAGCAAAAAACCCCTTCGTGTATGTAATCCGTGTCACAGTGGCATATCTGCCAAGGGTCAAGATGGGAATCAAAATACGTGGTCTGGAAGTGCCGACTCCAGCGGAGAGGACGACTCGGATGAAGATGGAGAGGAAAATCCGAGTTGGTCATCTCCTCCAAAATTTTACCATGGATCTAATCAGCTAAGCTACAGGAACTGAATTTCAATATTTAAATCGATTGATGAATCATAGAACTCTTTAATTTGCAATTGTACATTGTATTAAAGGCTCAAAAATTGTGCAAAGGCTTTTAAAAGTGAAATGAACTTAAAATTGCAACAAGAAAAAAATTATTTCCGCCATAAAGTACAATCTAAAATTGCAAAAATTTGCCAATGTCGCAATTCTCAACCCTTCGAACAGGAAACAAACTACCGAATCCAGCGGTGCATGCGAAGAATTCCAAACTTAATTATTACAATAATATAAATAATACTTAAAGCTCCTGTTTCACCAAAGCGAATTAAATATATGAAGAATGAAGAGTACAGATTAAGAAATATTAAGCACAAATAGTTTTGGGGTTTCAATAGCCGATTTTTACTGCTTTTACAAAAATCTCCTTAATCAATTCATTATAGTTGTTCATTGTTAAAATTGTGTATTTGTATGTATTGTTATGGATCGATATTTTTAATATAATATGCGTTTAAATTCAACCATTGACTTATCAAGGATGATTGTAAGCAACTAAACTGCATCATGTTACATGTATATTACATTATCGTTTTGCTTTTGCATTAAGATTCTGCATGCCTTATTTTTACTTTTACTTACATTATTACCCGACAAATGTTATTTACACATTTGTGGCCTTTTCTCATATAAAAAATTGCCAGACAAAAAATTAAAAGTGGACGGTGATTAAACCACCTAACACCTTTAGTAAAACTTATTCTTCACTTCATCAATTCACCCATTTATCCTAATTATTTTCCTCCAAGTATTTTACAATAGATTATATTTTGCATGTATTTCTTTTGTTGATAAACAGCAAATCTTGACAACTTTTTACTATTACAATTAGTTTAAACATATGCCAGGTAGAATAGAATATTCAATTACACATGTCTGCCGTTAATAATTTTTAAGCTTCCGGTTAATTCACATTGAATTTATTTTTGTTGGAAGTAAAGTTTAATTTGCTCAATTATAGAAAGTACATAATGTGTTTGTTTTTATAAAGAAAGGTTTTATAAAAAGGTTATGATAGTGAAGGTGTTACGTTACGCTACACGTTGGAGTGTGATCATAAGCTAAGATTTATTACAATTGAATACCAAAGACGAGCATTTGAAGCGTTAGTACTTTGTGGAACATGATTAAAATTTAAAGCCCAAATGTATTAATGAAAATATTAATCACCACTACTTCCATCACGAATTACCATTATATTAATAGTATAAATATTCTTTGTGTGCCCTATTAATGTATTTAGCACTGTAATATATATTGTATATATGTAAGTATTATTAGATTTCACAAACCAAACAATTTAAAGCATCGAACTTATAAAAATTCTTCGAGTTGCTAAATTCGCAATAAGGAATTTATATCATATTGTGTTAGTGAATACCTGTTACAGGATTGACTCATTCGGAATTTCTAAATCTCTTTAGATGTTTCTGCAATGACCTGTGAAATGTGCCTTTCTTTAAAAAGTATTCACAAAATTCGACAAATCCCATACTTTGCAATCCCTAAACAAATTCCCTTTAAAATTTTACATGAACAAAGTATTCGGATTCAAAAATTCGGATGCGTAAAAAGATTAAAGTCTTTATCGAGAAAGTCTGTGAAATATTGATTGACTATTTTTGCGTGGTATCATTTGGTACATATTAGCAAGTTTGATTCACCGTACTGACTAACTGAAGTGGATATTAAACAAATGATATACATTTAGTTATTTACCAAATGGTGTTGGGTTTGGGTTTAACTTTTCAATTAAGAAATTGCAAAAGATCGCTAAATCTCTAAGCATATCGGCCTTAGGTTAAACTTTAAACATACCAACCAACAGCATATTCAGCAAGTAATAAGAGCCCTCGAGCTGAAACTGATTACCCACTCCAGACATTTTCTTTTCGAAGGTATATTTTACAGTGTAAAATTTTATAACTGTAATAACAAATTAATAAATTACCATATTACCCCATAAGAGAATTTTTTGTATCAATCCTTCACTCACAGTTTATTCCTACAAACAAACGTTTCTTACACTTTCAATTCCTGCCAACATTAAATCCCCTGAGTCCAACTGTAACCAACTTATTGAATGTGTTTCAATGAGCAACATTTATAGTTTATTCAGAAGGATGGCTCAATATCTGCGTCCATGAGTCAATATAATTATAATTATTAAGAAACTAATCGGGACTTTCATGTAATGTTTAACCTGTAAACTGTTTAAGTTAAGGTCAAATATTGAAGACATGTTTAACTGTATATCTAATAAAGACTCATGGTTCAACGTATTTATAACCTTTAAAGCAGAAATAATAAAAATTATCTTTTATTTTGCTGCTTCAAATGCACCAATTGGAAACATGAGAAAATCCTTCGATTTTTAGGGAAATGTAGATCCAATTCTGTTATAACAGGAAGTGACGAAAATTATCCTGGAGTCGTAGTTGCATGACAAAGACAAAATAATGTTAAAAATATATGGTATCATTTCATAAAAAATAATAATCAAATCACAAACAAAAAATGAAGCTTCATTCAATACTCAAATTATTATCAGTCAGTCCAACTTCTAGTGTCAAAAAATCTCAACTCTAGAATCAACAGGCACTGGCACACACACTGAATTGACAATGCCTCCGCCTTACAGAGGTGAAAGTTGACACCGGCTCAAGTGTCTAACTCTTCGTCAAGTTGATTGTCTGCCAACCAGATTAAGTCCACAATCAAGTCACTGCAAGCTAAAACTTGTGAAAACATTTATCATAATTCACACAGTTCAAGAACTTAAGTGAACATAAAATCGAAGGAAATAGAATATAGAAAGTGATTTCAAAATCTCTCATTTTTACTTAACTTTCTTTGGCTTGATTGATAAAATAATGTAGGAATAATTATTTGCTATGCGTTCTGTACTATGTATACATATTTTTGCCAATCGAGGATGACAAGTTGAAAAAACTCTCCTATCAGTTCCAATAAAATTTTAGAATTCCACTAAATAGAAATGCATTTAGAATGCTGGGTATGTAGACACGTGAGGAATTGACAAAAAACCTCACTTAACTATAACCATTACAGTTCACTATCTTTATATTGTCTCCTGTCAACGACTCATTATATTTCAACACAATAACCTGCGTATCACTTTTATGTAACTATAATACATACGACGATTAACACAGACATTTTGACAGCAATCAAATTATGTCAAGTGCTTTCAGAAATGTCATACAAGACACTTCAAGGTTTAATAATGGTCATTATGTGCTTTGACGAGTGCGGATTTTTTTGTTTTTCCGTGGTGAAAGCATTTTTTTCCTTTCTAGCTCCTATGCGGATGACGATTTTCTTTCCTAAGTAGAACTGATTTTTAAAGAAATGTTCGAATGAAGGTTTACACCATTTCAATTTCTATGCATGAATTATATTTGAGTATAAAGTTGGGCATACATGTTAATCGAATGTAAGCAATTGTGGATTATTTTTCAGACACATTTCAGCAACAACAAAATTTTTTTATTTTGATGACAACTCAATTCAATTTGATTACCTTCCTATGGCAGAGAATTCAAAAACAGTAAAATTGAATAGGCATAAACTATTAAATGAAATGGATTTGGTGAGTTGAATTAAATGCAACAATGCCGTTACACTAAATAATTCTTAGTTTAATTATCTGCCAATTGAAATTGTACATTTTCCTACGGAACGAAATGCAACAAAGCTTCAGCCTTATACATACTAGATCTGTTCCTCTATCTAGGTAGGAAGGCAAGGACAGCTTACGTCCTCCATCCCATTGCCGAGTTAAACTTTCAATGTCATATTATTTCGCTGAATTATAACTTCCTTGTGCAAATGCAATACGACTGAATCCATTGTAATACCGTGTATTACTATTACATACATGCTAGAGGGGCAGCTCTTTCTCGACTTGACGAAAATGATAAGCTCCAATGTTGATAAGCTATTTGCATGTTAACTTATAAATATGAAATACAAAGTTGGAACAAATATTATCTAATAATAGCCGGGATTTTGATTACAACCCGACAACTTTATCTTCTGTTTGTTGTACTTTCAAATCAAGTCATCCTCCATCTCCTTTTCTCTTCCAGCTTGCAACACAGACAAATTAGATACATGAATTTTCAGTTGCAAATTGCAAGAGAATCAAAAATAGGTTCAACAAAATAGAGAAATAAGTACGCAGATTTTGCTGACTTTATCGAAGATTTCAGAAGGTGCAAAGCTCACTCCATCTATGCGTTTATCGATATTATTTTGACAAGCGTGTTTCGATATTTTGATTCCAATAATACCATTTAACTTACATTCTGTGTGGAATTATTATTTTTTCCTTGTTCTCGTACGCTGACAGAGGTAGCTAATGGTAAGTGTGATTTATAAATTCTTTTCATTTTAAAACATTCTAGTTTCGAGTTTTATATTTGTTTATTTGAGCTAGAAGCTGGGCACCTCCATCGGTTAGAGTTTGTCTCGATAATAATTATCGAGACACAGAAATTATTTATCAAATTAAAAATAAGCTTTAAAGTGCTGGCTTTAGTTTTCAGAATATTATCAAATGCAAGTAAACAATATTATGGTATACAATAACAATAAATTATTCACCTTACCTTCGTTTTTCTAATGCAACGCAAATAACAAATACTATTGAGTAGACACGAAACTAAAGCCATAGCCTGCAGCTAAAACCTTAACCTACAGTTAAGTTAATTTTTCCAGGTGGCTTACTGCTAATAAGGTACAAGGAAGAAAAAGCAAAAAAAAAAAGAGTGAGGCTTGACTTGTGGAGTTGCGATAAATTTATTTTACCAGCGAATTAGCTCTTTTACTGCATAGTGATTTTAACGAACGCGAACACAACGTCACAATTTTAATTATCATTTTGTGACTGTCACATATTATCAAATTGATCTGTCTCAGTGATAATATCAATGATATAGATCGTAATAAATACAGATAGTAGCAGCCTTGGATTGGCAAATGGATGGAACGTTATATAACTATATCTTATATCTCGTGTATACTTGATTAAGAAATGATATGTTTATCAGGTTGATTCTCAAAATCTATAATACTGTACAATCCATTATCGTTTCCTATTTCTTTCACATTTGGTCTCATAAAAAATTAATTGTATTTATGGAAAGCTGCAAATTACAATCAAAGTAACGCCGAAATTGAATAATGTCTTTGAACAACGATAAAACATGATTACCTAATACCTTTGACTTTTAATTTAACCGTTCTTTGATGGCGACAATGCAAACATAGATGGTAGTTGTTATCAGTGTCGTAATCGTTTATACATGTGATTTGATTCTAAATTTTTAATGACGTATTCTTGGAATTCGTAAATGGTTATACCTTCCAACGTCAACGTGAGCATTTTATTAAGTCACAACAAGTCACGACAAAAATCAAAATGCCATCGTCAGTTTCTGATAACCTCATTCATTGATTGAATTGGTGAAAATCTAGTGATTTTCATTAAACTTTGATCGAGGCGCCTGGAAATGAGTCAACTCCATGGATTTAGTGAATTGGCATATATATCTACTCACTTGTCATTGTCAAATAGCGTCATATCTTTTGACATTTTAGTTGAGTATCTATAAAAGGTGCGGTTTGTATTTCTCAATTTCCTTGCTTTTACACTTTGTAGAATGAGTGAGAATAGAAAATCGAAACACTCTACAAAGGTACACAAATGTTGACAGTTGCGGTGTCAAGTGGTTTTAAACAATTTCATATAAAATTAAGTTCTTCAGTTCAGTGAAAACGGAGTAAATAAATGAGTTATGAGTTATTATGAGTTAAAAACACTCGGTCTCTGTGCTCACCGGTGGTTGACAAGAAGTAGGTTAGTTTTGAATTTCATGGTCACTATGTCATTTATATGCACAAAATATCCGTTCTGTCTACAGCAGTAATGAATGACTGGAGTGATCCAACTTGTACAAATTCGTATTGTCATCATATGAATATCAACCGGGAACCGTGGCTTATGAATATTGATTTTAATATCTTGTCCATCGATTTTGTAACATGACATATTTAGTTATCATGTTGAAATAGCTTAGGTAGTTTGACTTTTAAGGTTGAATTCTGTGTGGTTGTATAGCAAAATCTGTGTCAATAATAGTTGATAGTAGCATACATATATATTACATCTTCATCCAAATAAAAATTTAGTAGAAGGACAGCAAATTTTTAGCTACTTCAAAAGGTAATCAAATTTCCCCGTGTCTCCTTCCAGATAAAAGAGCAAATATTTCAGTTCATTATTGGTCCGGACATTTCTTTTTATAAAATGCAAATCAATGTACTTTTACCATTTACTTCAACTTTTCTATTATGTTTATGTATTGTAGTTTTGTAGTAGAAACTTAGTACAATGTTTAGTTTACGATGGATGTTCTGTAACAAATCTTTAAGTTTGTTTGAATATTTGCCAATTTATTACTACAATTTGAAAAATGACAAATTGTCTAATTTTATTTGCTTCAAGTCCTCCACAAAAGGAAATGTCTTCTATTTACAATAATTTACTGATTTAGTAAAGAATTTATTTACCTTCCATGAACCGAAAAGTTTTGACCATGTTGCAAATTTATTTAGCCATGATAATAAAGTACACTGTCATTATCATCAGAGTTATTTTCCCCAAAGAAATAAATTGTTAAACAATATGAATGCTTAAGCAAAGCATAATCCGCGTATGCAGACAGGAGAGTAAAAACAAAACAAGTGAGATATACATAAAACTGCTTATTTTCTTATATAATGCACACCTCCGCCGTATCATATATGAAGATTTATGGCGCACCTTAGTAGTGGCAACCTTACTAATACTAATCATGCTTCATATTGACTGTTGAAATCAACAGGTAGAGTGGTCATTAGCATACCTACCTTCGCATGACAAATTCTTTTTCCTGCTGTCCGAACCGAAACCAGGTAACATCGTAGCAGGCTGTCATAATACGTTTAGCTGTGTCTCTTTCCTGGAACAGAAAAATAAATTGCTGCTTCCATTTCACTACTAGTGGAAAATCCACAGTTTTTCGAATTTCTTTGCCAAATAGTTCAGTTACACGTCACATAATGCTCCGAAAAGATCGATACTAGGCATTGGCTCCATATGTCATAAGAGCAACGTGGATTTGTAGCGGATATCAGGAGAAATGTAATGTAGTTAGCATTTTGCCTTGAGTTGATGACTGGTAACTTTATTTTCGCTCGAGTACTCGCTACTTCCTTCTAGACTAAACCTTCTATAAGCCGCTTTTCAAAAGCAACAAGATTTTGTCGGTACTCGGAGAGAGAAAAGTCCGAGGTTTAGCTCCGCATTTCTCAGTGCTTGATTGGAATGTCAAGTTTTTGAGACATTGTTAAGCTAGTGGTAGAGAATGTCGCATGAAGTAGAACACTAGAAAAGGGAAATTGTACTTCACAAAAGTTGCAATGAAAGATACCCATAGAAATTCGGACTGTTTTTCCAGAAATTCGCAATACTTGAACAAGTTTTTATCTTTTTCAGTCTGCGATTTCATGTTGCTCGATTTGCAGCTATTTAACTTTATATGAGGATGAGAAAGGCAGTGGATAGGAAAGGGAGCTAAACTAAAAAGTAACAAAAGCTGCAAAAAGGGTTGTTTTTCGGGAAGGACTAAATTGGAGAAATCAATAAGAAAAATCATGAAAGGTGGTTCTGCAGCGGCGAAGGATGCGGAGAGCAACAACAGCAGCGTAGGGTTAGGAGGCTCCCTTTTGGACATGGGGTTAAATGGAACTACAAAGAAGGTTAAGAAGGCGTTGTATGAAAAGCATTTGGAAGAAATTAATAAAGAGCTGCTCGGCAAAAGTGATAACAGTGTGAACGGGAAATGTACAAAAAAGCCGAAAATGAAACCAGAGCAAGAAATGATTTTGATAGAGCAAAAGTGCGCTTTATTGCTCAAGTTGAAACGGCACAAAGAAGTTATCGATGATGGATACAGCAACGTTGGACGACTCGGCCCAAGCGTCGTCATTTATAAATGCATTTTAATAGCACTTGTTAGATTAGGAAAGGTAGATTACGAATATTATCCTTAAATATCGATATAACACTAATATATATTAAATACGCGTTAAATAATAAAATTAAAAATTCATTACATTTATTACATCCAGTCGGAAGATGATATCGTTGAACTTTTAGAAGCTTGGAAGAAAGCGACGCCGAACTGCCTGCAGATGCAAGAAACGCAGAGAAAGTTTGACGGCTACCTTACAGCACTTCGCTCTGGTATGAGGCACTGCGATATTTTCAGTGGGATCGAGGACGCGTTGAGTCTCAACGTTAATGCAGTTCTAAGTAAACAAATCACAGACAACAACAACACAAACAACACCAACATGGAAGACAAAAAGTGGAGGTGAGTTGCTTCTGGTTCTGAACTGTGTGATTTAAATATTAATTATTAAGTTAAGTATATTATGACAGGTTAGGACGGTGCATGTAATTAATGTATAATATAAACGTGATTTTAAACTACTGTTTGAAATTAGATTCCGAGCTCCTCCTCCTCGTCACACAACGTTTTCTTTGTGCCCTCGAGCTTCATCCGCAAATTCGTGCATTTACGGAGAAGAGTGTTTATTTGCGCATTCACAGGAAGAGCTGAAAGAGTGGAAGATGCGTGCGGATGTGGACAAGAAAAATAATAATAATTTAGTGCACGAAGACCTTTTTGAAGATGGAAGTCGACCGGGGAAAAAACGCCAATCTACGAGCAGTCTACACCGATCTTTGCTTATTCCTCCTCTTTGTATTCATTATCTAATTGACCTGGGAAAGAAAATTAAGGAGGCAGCGGAGATTAAAGAGGTTTTACTGGACGAAATACCTGGGGTCAAAATTAGGTATGTGGGTAAAAACTGTTAAATACGCCGTCAGATTTATATAATTCATTAAACTTTTAACCGTATTTCCATTTATGCAGACAAGACACTCCACTCAAGTACCAGAGGCGTGTCGATGGATTAAACAACGTAAGCTGTACATGGACCTTTCTTGTTACATCGAAAACGCCAATGGGCACCGTTACTATTTTGCATGATTCGGATCGCGAATATTTTAACGTTTCAAGCGCAATTTATTTCAACAAGAAAAAGGAAGGCATTGGTTTAATCGAACTGCATCCAAATAATAAAGTGCAAACGGTAGGCTGGAACTTTTTTTCCAATTATTTTTTAATTATTGCTTCATGGATTACCTAATCAGTTATTCAACAATATTGTATTGTGCAATTTATATTATAAATTATTTATGTTTCTTACACTTTGGTTTCAGAAGTTGCAAGTCCTAAATACATTTATTCAACCTTCACTTTTTCTTCGTTTTAACTCTGGGTGGCCTGATACGTGCTCCTACAAAATTGACGTGACCTTCGAATCTCCTGATCCTTATCCCGAAGCAAAACTGTACAGACAATCAATTGTCTTTGATTTTAAGAAAGACCCCAAAGTAGTCAAACATATAGCAGTGGAAGTATTCCCAAAAGTTGAGCCAATCGGAAATCATTTATCTGCAGACGTTACCACCTACAAATCTGTGTGGGCTACCCCAACTCCACCTCCTGTGTCCCTGTCCCCTGTGGATAACAATGAAGAGTTTTTATCACTTTATGAGAAAAGTTCAGGTTTAAACATTCCGAGTGAAAAGTCAGAATCAATTTTTAGTGACTCAAGTGACTTTCCAACCCTGAGGCCAGTACATAAATTCAAAAATGAATGACTTTCCCAAAACGGTTGGTTCACGGCTAGTGAAAAATAGTGATGTAGTTGACTCTGAAAGTGGACAGATTGTATTGAATTTATTAACTGGTTCGGCGAGTGGTTCCTGTGAAGGTGAAGTTTCAGATGAAAATTTATTTTTAGAGAATGTTCCTCTTTCTCCACAAAACTACTCAACGTGGATGCGTAAGTGAATACATTTTCATTTCCTGTGTCATTGGATTTTTATTATTTATAGAACTTTATGCTTACAGGGGACTTTCTGGCGGTTGAACAAAAAGCTCGGCGAAAGGTTCTCAATGAATTTAAAAAGGTACTGGACATTAATTTGTTTGAAGAAAACCTTGAGACCAGCCAAGACTGTTTAATTAAATACCCTTTCACTGGCCAACTTTACGGAAAATTTGATTTTACAAGGTTGGGCTTATTCTTATACGGACTTATTCTTTAGAAATTGTTTTTTATCTTTAAATATTTAAATTTTTCAAACTATTGCTTGCAGCGACATTTTATCTGAACCTAAACTGGAAATGCTTATAAATAGTGCTGCGTGCAATTCCATCATAATAAGCAATTCC
>VYYJ01004378.1:0-13575 GCA_021029165.1 Cyphoderus albinus
ATAACATTTTCCTCTGTGGAAACGAATAAATATAGATGAAATGAAGTGCATGGTGGTTGGTTGGTAGTATACACACAAGTTCACAAGAGCAAGGACCAACCGAAATGATACAATCATCTTTTCACGACGACATCAAAAACAACATCAACCAGAAGAAAGGAATGGTTTGGTTCCACTCGAGTTTCACGTAAACACTGGTCATCCATGTGTATGAAAACTGTATGTTCTCATGTGCAAACTGTTGTATGCGATACAGGACTAAATTGCAATCATTATAAATGTGCTCATTTCAGCCAGGAATGAGTCGCATCGACTGTGGGAATCGCTCAACTTAACCACATTATTACTAATACCAAAGAAAAAATCGCAGCATCGCGTCTTCTCGTTATTAACCCTTCATTTTCTGTTCACATGAAGATGGTTCAACTACGCAGCTGAAAACCAACGTTTTTTGTTGACGACTGAGTACACAAAGAATAAAAAAGTAATGGTACGTACTTGATCCTGCAACAATTATGAGATGATATAAGTAGGTTTTGCACATAGAGACAGACAGTGCAGTTTCTGTTGCATGAGTTCGCAATGCATAACGATACAGTGTTAGAAATATATTTGCTTCGTTGAGCATGTTATATTAGGCGAAACTATTTACGAAAAAAGTGTCAATCCCGTCGTAAGTCGGATCCGTTCTATTCTAGATGTATCTTTTAACGTTAAAAATAATACATTTTAAACAACATTATGAGTAATAGTAAAAAACAGTCTAGCTAGCAAACAAAAGAAAGGATTCTCTAAAGAGAAAGAAAGATAATACTGGCTTTGTGAGGGGTGAATGCAGTTTGTCCAGAGTTTACAGCAGCAGTTCACATTTAGGCTTCGATAAGTGCAAACTTCGTAACAACAAATAAGCGTGGTTCATGTGATAAAAAGGCCTAAAGGAAGACTTTGTCCTTTCAGAATATAATCGCACACACACAGCCTCTGCCATAGTTTAATTGTAGAGTTGCAACCAAAAATTACAAGACGAAAGAGTCGATATTTTCACAAAATGACCGTAATAAATATTTGTGGCCATAGGGGCATTTAAAAACTAAGTGATGTGAAAAGTGCAATGCAAGAACTTTAACATATAATGATGGTCACATGAAGCGTTTGACTGAGTTCTGTGCTGCAAAAGTAGTTTCTAATGTAATGTCAAATGTAATAAATTAGTTTATTTCTCTACTTCGCGCATTGATTTTGGCTTCATGTGGAAGTAAAATTCGGATGTAACAAAATATAATCGCGAAGTCAATTTCTGAGAAGTTTTCTTACTTCTTCCAAAACATCAACATCACAATGCCTTTTATTTCTAAAGACTGGAGATCCCCGGGAGAACATTGGGTCAAAATTGGACCTGGATGGGAGAGGGCTAAAGTTATCGGTTACCTCAAGTAAGAATCTCATGAAGTTTTATGTGATTTATGTGATGTCCCTATCCGTATTTAGATAATTTAAATAAAAACGAAGAATTTTTTTGTGGTAAAACATTTTAAAATCTAAGCTATACTAATTTTTGTTAAATTAGGTAATTTATTCAAATTGTAATTCAAAATTCACATTTTAAAATTTACATTCACTTGTTCACTTGTCTTTATGAAATATGTACTTACTTTGGGGTAACTTATAAGATTTTACATCTTTTATTAAAATACATCTCTAATGTATTATTGCATCATTGTCATACATTCTCTTCAGAAATGAAGAATTCTTAGCAAAAAATTGCAAACATATTCGCATCTCAAAGCGATTCAATGATTTTTCTGCTGTGCTTTGTTCGGATGAAAGAAANGAAATGAAGAATTCTTAGCAAAAAATTGCAAACATATTCGCATCTCAAAGCGATTCAATGATTTTTCTGCTGTGCTTTGTTCGGATGAAAGAAACAACCTTGAGATATGTGCAACAACAGAGCAGATTTATGAACGTATTTACATTTTGTTATGTGACATTTGGAATGGTCCAATGGATTATTAGCAACAACAGCAAACATATCGAACCTCACATAAAAATGCTTGGTTTCTTCTTTGATTTTCCTTGTTCTTTGAAACAGTATTTTATCGAAATCGAAAGCGACCAAACCAATATACAATAGTTAGGCGAAACCCATAAGATAAGATGAAGATGACAAATTTTGGGTTTGCATTCATAACTGAGCTTGTGTCTATAAATTGACTAGCTTGCACCATGCAGAAAACATTTTAAAACAAACTTAACAATACTCATATCTATCGTGACGCAAAGATTTTATCCGTAAAGTATGAATGTGATAATGCGGGTAAATAAAGTTTCTTTTTATTTTAAGCTCATTAATTAAAAAATTAGCAATGACAAAAACATTGACGTAAGCAGAACATAAAGCATTGTTGGTAAAAATCAGATTTCCCAGTGTCAGTAAAAGTATAATAAAAATATGCTAACTGGTGTAAACTTGATTATTTACAATCCGTCCAATTAAATCATCATTACTCGTAATTATGAATTTACACATTAAAAGTTACAAGTATGATAAATGACTGCACTGTTTTGTTCCACAGTTCTGGTGACTTCAAAGAAGGCGATGGAAGAGGTATGAAAAAAATTCTTTATCAAGACTTGCATGAACATGAAATTGAACTTTTATCATATGCGGGTTTAAATTGCTTACTTTTAAATATGTTGTCAATTTTTCACACTTTCAATTTCTATTCGGTTTTTTCGTATTGAATTTAATTACGTGACTATGCCAGGGGCAAGGTGCTTATATTGTACAAAAAAATTGCAAATCGGAAGACAGTGTGTGTAGCATTTCTTATCCCAGCCTAAATTAATGAACGTGGTTGTCACACGTTTTTTGCTTTTCAGTCGGGAAATTAACTTTCTCTAAAATGTGTATGGCATGTTCTGCATGCGGTGCAGGAGAGCCAATTTAATTTTGTCTTATGTCGTTTCTATTTAACAATTTAACAATAATAATGAAAATTATAGTAATAAATTAGGTTGTTGTTCTCTCAAAGGACCGCGTACCTTTAATGCATGCTTTAATATGAATATCACTTTCCTTTGAAAGTGTAATACTTGCTACATGCGCCTGTCCCTTTTTCTCACTTTTGCAAATCCTCGCTGTCATTAAAAAACTAATTTGTATCTTGATCGTCGTACAGGATGCAAGATGGATGATTATTTAAAGTATGATGAAGTTTGTTCATTTTATTGAGCTCGAAGATTATTGTTTGAGTAAACGTCAGAGTTGGAAAAGTTTCAAACAGTCTTAAAAGTTTTTTTGTGATCACGTTTAGAAAAGTTTCATCACTTTAATGCAAAAATTGCGTGAGTACAGAATTGTACAATTACAAATCTGAAATATGCAGAATTTTTTAATTCGATGAGCGCGTTAAGGCTCTTGTGTACATACTACTGTATGTACACAAGTACTTGCATACCTACAGTAATTGAGCAAAAGTGCACATTAATTACCTAATCAATATTTGCTTCCACCTTTTGATTTCCCAACCGTTGGATAACAATTAACAACTTATTAATAACGACACTCACAAAAGATTACACTGATACGTTTATATTATTTAAATTAAAAATTAGACGTGTGCCACGTAAATTGTTTTTAAAATGTACACATGCTTACTCAACAACGTTATGTTTTCGAGATTAATTGGCTGGTTGTGTGAGTTCCTGCTCTCACAGTTATAACCTGCTTGCTGCAATTGCAACAACGTAACAATATTGCTGAATGCTTTTTTGCCCGTCAATATTTTATCTTTCGAGAGCAAAGCACCATTAGTGCGTATTTTTACCGTTATTTTTGCTCGAAGCTCATCTTTGTTATTATTGTTTTTCAGATGAGTCACAGCCGCGATACAATGTGACAACACGAACGAGCAAAGAGGTGAGTGAGAAAAAAAACATTATTTTACTGAGAGTATCATAATAACGATTTATAAATGATCATGATGATTCACAAAAACTGGTTCGTTGGCTCAAGGTGTAAGTGACACTTTGTTTACAATTGATCAGATAACGACTTACACTACATACTGGCTATACAGCGTTATTCATTGCGCGAATATATTGAGCATTATTTTTTTCCAAGAAAAATGCGCAATTCTTGGCCAGGCTGACATTATAGACTTATGGAAAGTTTAAGATTGAACAACATGAAATGATTCTAGCAATTATCAAATCGATTTCCCCCTTTATTACAGATTCGAAGACAAAACAACCTTTCAGAAGCCCTTCTGCAGCTTGATTTTTACTCAGCGTGTCACAACATTCGGAGAATTAATTACACTTGCCGAATGATTCAGCTTCTCTTATTCAACATGAACTATCTACCTGGTAATGTTCAGAGAATTCTTATACGACTGATTGAAGAAATGGCAGCTTACTCGAAAGAAAACGGTTGGAAAGGTGAAATGAGATGTATAATGGAGATAATGAGGTTCGTTTACAAAACAAAAATCATTTAAAAATAATCTTACCCAAAAACTCCTATTCTTGTTCGCCCAATGGAATTAAAATGTTTTGTATTCTCAGGGAGAATATTTTGAATCAACCTGTTTGGGGAGGTCAATTGGGGTCTACAAAGTTGTGGGAGGAACACCGGAATAATATTCAAAAGATTTTGAATACTACTTCGGATGAAGGTTTTGACAGCAACAAGGTGATCAATTAAACTTAACACACTGCGTTTATGCTAAGATCTAAATAACACATACATAACCTACCTACCATCATTTCCGATTCATTGCTGGTTATGAAGATATGCCTTTAAGGGAATTAATAAATAATTAATTTTGAAACGAAAGAAAAGAGCAAAAAATCAGAGTAAAAACTTTTACTTCCAGAATTTGTAAAAATCAGGATCTTAATCAATACCAATGTTGTTAAACAATAGTATCATGTTAAATGAAGAAGAAGAAATAGTTGATGAATGCCAAACTTTGATTCCTTCAATAAGACTTCGAAAAACAGATTTATGATAAGTTCTACTGACTTTAATGCCACGTACCTACATAGTAATACAGTGGTACTTTTTTATAGAAAATTATCGATAATAAATCCCAATTATTGGTGATAAAATTAGCTCATTGCTATTCGTTTGAAATTATAAAAATCAATTTTCGATACAGTGGTGAATGCTTCAATGTTTTGATGTGACGAGGACGAAATTTTCATTGCATCAAACCTACTGTAACACTATTGCACGCACCGCGTCATGTAGAATAAATATAGAAACAGGCAGAATGGACAAATAAACAATTGCACATGAAAAATACCAATTTTCTATCTTTATGACCTTAGGCATGTATTTTTGGCTATATCAGCAAAACAAAAATATTGTCGTATATTTTTCAGCCTATCTGTTTTTCATAAAAGAAGCAGGCAAATTGCGGTCGCTTAAATATATGCAATAAGAGAATGTAGACATTAAATTTAAAATACTTTTAACTGTTATGAGGAAAGTTATTCTTTCCCTCGTTGGCTACGCAGTATGTATTTATTACGCAGCCGTCATAAATGTTTGGTTCAATTATTTTGATATTTTAAAACAGTGATTTTAAAACAAAATTGGAAAGCGTCCAACTATCTATAAATTTTATTATTTTCACAATTTCTAGGGACCTCCAATTCTTCACTTTCCCGAAGAGGTCATCCGGCAGATTTTAAAGAAGCAGGCAAATTGCGGTCGCTTAAATATATGCAATAAGAGAATGTAGACATTAAATTTAAAATACTTTTAACTGTTATGAGGAAAGTTATTCTTTCCATCGTTGGCTACGCAGTATGTATTTTACGCAGTCGTCGTCGTAAATGTTTGGTTGAATTATTTTGATATTTTAAAACGTTTATTTTAAAACAAAATTGGAAAGCGTCCAACTATCTATAAATTTTATTATTTTCACAATTTCTAGGGACCTCCAATTCTTCACTTTCCCGAAGAGGTCATCCGGCAGATTTTGCTAAAATTAAGTTGTGACAAAGACATCGACTCTCTTTCTAATACACATTTACTTTTTAACGATATTGCGAATGAAAATCGGGTGTGGAGACAGCTATGCAACTACCATTTCACCGCGGCGCAGAAAGAGCAACTTTTACTTCAGCAACATAACTCGCCACTGAATACATCAAATCCGGACATGGTTAACACCAACGTTAACAACAACAATAATCTCAGCAATATCAGTGGCGATGGCGCAGCGCCTCCAAGTCAAATTAACTTTGAAAATAATCCTCAGTGGAAGTTAATGTATAAGAAATTGAAAAGGAAGCATGGACTCAATAAAGAAGAGTACGCAGAAGAACTCAATCTATGCAAAACATGCGGCCTCCTTTTCTGGACTACGTCATCTTCAAGCCCTCACGATTGCGGAATGGCAATATTAATCCGTGTGAAACCCGGTGATTTTATCAAATATTTCTGCGTTTAAACCAATCGCAAACGTAACCAGTTGAAGTTAATATTTTATCGCATCAGATTGGCATCCGCTTTAACTATTTTTTTGATGAAAGTGAACTGTTTGAAATGTCAAGAAAAAATCACAACGCATTGAAGGACTTAATTAGAAAGCCTTTTTGTGTATTGCATACTTATTTTATTACAATTTTCTCCAATCCTTGCAAATATTAAACTACTGGATATACGAACTGAATTACTACTTTTATGAGGGTGTAACGAGAAACTGTTTTATTAAGGATCCGATCCATGATTATGTGCGTGTGGAAACCGACTGTCAAAAATTCTAGGGGAAACAGATTACGCAAAGCCATTACACTTACCTCAATATCTCATTTAATGTCTAGGTCGTGCAATAGTTTATAAGAAATTGATAGATAATTGTCTGCGAGAAAGTTACAATTTGAAAGTTGTCACACAATTACGTACATTCGTAAAAGTAATGTAAAATTCTACGATCTATAATCTAAAGCTAAGTGAATCTATTGAGGAATGCTAACAACTCAAAACGCTAATTTCAAATGCCGAACAATGCCACGCGATAACCGAATAGGAATCACGAAATGATACTTGTTTTTCCTCAAAGTCAATTCGCATTACATAACTACATGACGTGTCTTGTGAAAAGATTTTAGGTATAAGAGTGATGTTTAATTAGGTTAATAGCAACAAAGGAGTGAATTTAATCCAAGGCCTTTCTGTCGCAAAGGGGCGCGTAAAACACATAACACTTCATTTTAATATTCAACATATGAATATCGCACTAATATCACAGTAATTCAATTATTCAATTATATGTACTAGTAAATATTATAGCGCAACTTAATAGCATTCCACGCAGTATTTCATATCGTCTTTCTTGAACTTTAGTTCCAAGTATAAAGTGAAATTAGGAAAAATGATTGTTTTAATGTACGGCGCGTAGTAATGAAAACAAGCACTCATTGTTGATTCGGATTAATTAACGTTAAGGAAAACGGTACCAGCTTGGTACACACACTATATAAGCCTAATTGTTGTGTTTACGTATGTGATAATGATAAGGTCTTTAAACTAGTAACAGTAACGTGTATGTGATGTTAAATCGAAATCATTCTTCGACTAGAATTTCGACCCCGTTCGCAAAATCGTTGAACTTCCTTTTTTGTATCTCGGTGTTTTTGCGTGGCTTTATTACGAAAACAAAATGGAAATTAGATTAGAAGAAGAAGATGCTTGATTCTCCTGACGCTGACGCCATTTTCAGGATGGACGCAATTCAAGCAAATACTTTCTCGTAAAATACCCTAATGTAAAAAATGGTGCAGGTTGCTGTCAGAAAGTAATGCTCGATCGCTAAATAACTAATCAATTTCGCATAATTTTAGTGGTCGTCAGTAAGTTACAACTTTAAGGAACGCGGCGTTATTTTATTTACTAATATGCGAAAGCACAGCTTTACTTTTGTTATCTCATCTGATATTGTTTGGTAACTTTTGAGTCAGTCATTAATTTTTTCTTGTATTTGTTACCGGTAATGTAAGAGTTAACTAAAACTGACGTCGCTCAGTCAGTTTAAATCTTAATTAATAAGCGGATAGAGTTATGTATCTGTGAGTAAGATCACATTTGAAAATAAATTTTGCAAGCAAACCACCTTGTGAGCGGTTTGCATTTATGGCAGGGGTGATGAAAAATACGTGTAGGGTACTACAGTCAGTGCCGGGTGCTTATCTTGACTCTAAACAAATATAATTAACAGAGGTAGCTAAATACTACACTCTCATATGGTGAACCTCATCGTCAGTCATTTCATCATCACCATCTTTAAAAATTTAAACGATAAATCCGATATGCTTAAAGTAATTAATGTACATTTATAAAAATAACCAAAATCGAAGGCAATCCGAAATTTTTGAAATCCCAACAATCGTATTTTTGATGTTTAGTGATTTGGCGTCAAACCGATAGACGTATTTAGTAGGTATATTGAGCGAGAATTAAACCGTTAAATCATTGTCGTCTTACTTGTAAAATCCAATTACATAATTATTGGATTAAAAGAAACTTTTGTTTTTACTTTCGTTGTATTAATGTGTATCAAGAAGTATGCAATAAATCAACATTTACCGTAAAATAAATCGCGGAAATGAAGTTTGGATTTTTACGGCCGGTTATTCAGTTATTTTTCATATTTTAAAAGATGTTTACTTCACCTAGTCACCATCATACGTTCCTTCAAAATTTTATCGTCTTTTTGATAAAATTAAGCATACACGTATTAAAACCAATCGTGAATTTTAGCTCATATATGTACTTGTAATATAGCTTGTAGCATCTATTAACGTTTCAAACTCTCCTTGAATTGCTCCAGAAAAAATCAACTTCACGTTGGGGATTGGGGATCCTGCTCTGCATAACCTGTTAATTCTCAAACGAAATTAATTTCGTTTAAAAATCTAAGCCTATATGAAGTTTTCCTTACTGTACTGTGACTGGAAATTCCTGTGCCATGAAAAAAGCTTTCTAGCCAAGACAATGCAATGTGGAATATGTACAACCAGGTAACAATGATTAAATAAACTGACGATGTCCTGGCTGTGCTCGAATGCTCAAGAATTTTTTACAAACTATACAACAAATACTTACGACACATCATGAATCAAATATGTAGGAGACTAAATATATAAAAGTACAATTGGTACATGCAACAAAAATTTAATTTTCTTTATTACAGACCTAAAAATACTCGATACAATTTAGTATCACTGAGAAAAGTCAAAATGTAAATATTTACATTGAAATTATTGCTCCAACGTTTTATTGTAACTATTCGTAAAATAATTAACTTAACTAGATTAAGCACAGAAAGGATTCCTGTTAAAAGAAAAAATACGAGAAAAATTATCACCATTTGTCTCAAAAGTATTCGCAACTTGAATCCACTCCTTCCTGTCGAAACTCACTGGTGCATTTATAATAATCTGTAAATGTAAATAATGAGAATTTAAAGAAATAAAATTTTCAGTCATATTTATGTATATTATGATTATGAGGCATCAAGAATACTAACATTGAAATACAATAAGCACGTTGACTCATTATAATTTTGCTTACTGTCCAAATGTTCCAGGTTAGAATAATCATAGCAGGTGGCCTTATTTCGATGTTGACACTTGCAGTTTTGAAAATCATAAAATAGAGTTTCTCCGTCGAGACCCAATGGACACTTTCTAAGCTCGGGCACAGTCTTGCCAACAGAATTCGAGGAAGGATGGCATTGGTAAAATTGGTCGCAAAACTGTAGATCAGGGATTAGATTTAATCGGTACTGAACCCCGTCACAGCAAGTGACTCTGAGGGTGGTTAGGTTATCAGCAGCACTACCTATTCAATTGAAAATATTAGAGAATAAAAGTTTACTTACTTTTGACAAAATGCTCGTTACTTACATAGAAAATTCCTTGCAACGCTTTTAAAAGTATTACATATACTTACACCAGGTCATATACAAAATTATTACAATTGATATTCTGGTACAAACCATGATTAACGAAAAGATGGTTAGTAAACTGATTCTAAAAAAAATATGGACGTTTTATATTTTTCTATCCTTAAAAATGTAAGGATCTGTTGTAATGTAATTATGCAGTGCAGTGAACAATTTTCGATTTCACTTGTGCGTCTCTCATCTTTAAATTGCTTTTTACAAAAATAGTGAAATTACTACACTAATTATAAAACTGAGTTGTATTTGATTTAGCTAAATCAGTAGAGCGAACTTTATTTCCGTATTGCGTCACCATCCAACAGTGGTATTTGCATTCATCATTCCAGTAAAATAAAATAAAAGTAGCTCCAAGGAAGTGTGTGTCATGCATATCTGTCAAATATGGCACATTTTTCAACCCCAGTTAATAATCACAATATTTAGCTTTACATTAACGTGTGACTTAATATAATATTGGTTATTTATTAATTAATATAATATATCAATAATGCTGTATGTAATAATCTTTCATTCATCATTGAGATGTGCTTCGCCCTTCGCATATCATTCACAGTGTACTTGTATTTAATATATTTTACTTTAAATTTATATATTTACAAATTTAAATGACAAATAATTTTGTGGGTCACCGGCCAGCGTTGAGTAATATTTTATTTTAATATTTGGAACTGTTTTGCTTATTTTATAATCCTATAACCTTTATAAACAAAACACAAAAATATTTGTTTAAAATTTTAGAATTCTACGAATAACTTTACCTCTGCAAACCCTACCTATTAAATGAGTTATTACGGGAGAATGTTATTTTATAAAGTTTTAGAATTACTGAAAATTGACTCTAACAGTTGTTGTTAGTCAAATGATCCTCTTTTTTAACGCAGAATACATCGGCGGATTTCGCTATACTCTTTCGTCGTTTCTTCATTTCCGCATCCCGCTTGCTGGATTCCGTTATTAAAATTGCATGTATTTAATAACAGATTATTATAATGCCCAATGACAATGAAGAAAAAGTGAGATCTATAATTTTCATATACCGTCTGAGATGTGCCTTTAGTTTTTCAGGTCTCTTTAACCGAGATAAAGACGCAGTGATGTGGATTGCTTCTGTACACCGTTCCAAGTTCATCATATCAACGAGGGAATTGCTTGATAGCAAGGCGTCAAAAATCCTTAGATTCACAGGAGGGCTATACCTTTTCAGAGGACCAATTTACATTTTGTTTTCAGAAACGCTGTATTTGCGCTCTGCTAATGTGCTGATATGGGTAAATAAAGTTTTAGAATCATTTGAATTGTAACAGAAGTACCAAAGATTCCTAATATCTCTTGTAAAAAGTTTCTCAGTGGCTTGCTCCCAAACATGAAACATTCTATAAGAATGACGGAAGAACGGTAAACAGAGAGCATGAGTCATATCCATTATGTTCCATACCGTATCCACAACAAAGTGGTACTTCCCGATTTTATGTAGATTTCCACCATTTACAGTCTGACAACTCTGGTTACCTCCATTGGTCATGGTACATATTTCCTGTAACTGTGTAATACATTGTTACTATTAAAGCTGGAGAGAAGTTCTATTAAAATTAAAATTAGTGCTAAGTTAGAATTCAACAAGCACCTACGTAACCCTCATTCTCGCATTCCGGAGGGGTGGACAAATCACCTCTGAGATTAGGTGGATTTTGTATAACTCCTAACCTGCAATCTTGTAAAATTTCTTCGATCCACTTAAAGTCCCTCATTTCAATATCTTGGGGATAGTGCAACTCTTCAGCTTTGTGTAGAAAAATAAATAAATCCATTGCACTATCAAGAAAAAGGTCAGACACAAAGATTGGAGGACACGCCACACGAACTATTTGTTTTGCGATATCCAACAAAGAAAATGTTCGGTTTGGGGCAAGCTTGGATAATTGAGGAGCTTGGCGAATACTGGTCTGACGCATTCTTGAGTATTTGTGTAGTTTTCTATGTAGAAGAATGCTCGATTTGCTCGGTTTGAAAGGTTTATTTTCTGAAAGCTCCTCAGGCAAGTCTTCTACCTGTTGAACATTTTCTGTTTGAAGAGAGTGAATATCTAAGTTCACATTTTTGAAAATTATATTTAAACATCCGTAGCCTCGTACTTCCAAATTTATAAAGTTACCGGTGATGGACAATGGCATTAATCCTTTCTTTTCCATGATTCCATTCTTAGTTAAACCATCTAATTCCAAGCGAGAATCAACTCTAGTCTCTTCACAAGACAATATACACTCGGCTGATGTTGATGTTACATTTTTGGAGATTAAAACAATGCACTTAAAATTTCTTAAACACGGTATTCGCCAGCGGATTGAAATTATAATTATTATAAATATCAATTGACTTACATACGTTTTTGTTCATGATGTTATAACAATCGTGCTCCTTCAACTGTGTCATGTTCCACCCTGTTAGGCGGGGTACTTTCTTAGGATCACAGGAAGTAGCGATTTTAAATTTAAATCCTGCCCCATCTTTGTTTGTGTCCCCCCAAGTATCTTTGTTCTCGTCAGAAAAATACTGACAAACTTGATTACCCTGTCGTTGGATTGGTTCAATGCAAATAAATCTGTCCTGACCTTTGGCCAATACAACAGGGTAGCCATTTAAAGTATAAAATGACCCCGATTTTGTTAATCCCTCCATTCCAATAAATGCTGCTTCATGATTTAGTATGTTTGAGTTCGCGTCGCTCCCAAAAATGGCAGCGGTGTCCTTATACAGGTCTAAAACTCCTTTCAGAAGTTTTATTCTTGCAACGTTGAAAGTCGCATCCGTTGTCAGTGTGCAGAATTCATGAATAAATCCATCGTAGACATCACAATCTTCAGTCCAGGATCTATACCTGTACATTTTTTGGGTTGAATTAAACATTTATTTGTAACTTTGGGTTGATGAGATGAGATGGCACGACAGTTAAATGAAAATGTCCATTGTGGTATTCCACTCACACTCCTGACAAACAAACGCAAGCTGGCTTTCTTTTTCCAAAAATGATACCACCCTCACATTGACCTTCGCTAATGATGAATATTTCGTCCCCGTCACAAAACGATAATGTGGTTTGTGCTTGGCACCCCGGAGGTCCCAAAGAATAGATCAAAATTGTACAAAAATAAACACAAATTCTTGTTAACCTACGGTTTTTGAGTATCATTGTTATTGTTGTTTGTATGTATTTATATATAAGAGATGAAACAAATAAATGTCTGTAAACCGTATGGGTAAAGAATGCGTTGCTGTAAGACAAAATAAAACATTTTAAAATTGTAGTGCCGTTTTATCTGGAAGTATGTACTTAATAGATTTCAATTAACTCCTCCAATGAAAGTTGCATTTCTATTTTTATAAATATGAATTTCGTTTAAAAATGAACCAGGGTTTTAAAATTTTTAGATCGGTAATAATGTTTTCTTATTGGTTCCCTAGAATTGGTCAAACAATGTCACTTGCTTATATGCAACTAAAATATTGATTTCCCAGAAGCTGTGTTTCATAATACAACGAAGTAATTATTCGTTTTATTTTTCACTTTCAATGGTCAAACAAATTACAACTATAG
>VYYJ01004379.1:0-13574 GCA_021029165.1 Cyphoderus albinus
ATTCTAGCAGCTTTTATTACTGATAATTTGCAACAGCACAGCTCAATATTTGGCTTCAACTGTTTTCAGACTCTTCATAAGTCAAGAATTGCACCACTTGGGGTCATTAGGTCATTTCAGGTTCTACATATTAATTTTAATTTCTTTAATATGCTTAAGTGTAATATACAAAACAAAATTGTACTCTCCAAAAGAGAAGCGTTGGGCTGTTAACTTGTAACTGATGAAACGTCAAAGCAAGCCACGTCTAGACGCGTCTACGTGCTTAAAAATAAGCCTGCACTACCTCTGTTATAAGACGGTAGAGTGCAAATTGCAACATCAACCTTTGAGTCTGAGAGACATTACATGCATTGCAGTTATGATATATGTATCAGGATTAGGATTAGTATTATTTTAGCTGGAGTTGAGATATTTAGCCGGCACTCGCATTAGCAATTTTCAGCTAGAAGTCAAGCCGATCGTATCTCTCTTTTCTTCTTCTTTTTTTTGGAATTAATTGAAGTGAGTGAAAATATTAATAATTGTTTGAAAAATTTAACAATCAAATGTTAAATAGAACCGCTTCCGTGTTTATTTGAGTGTAAAATTTTCATTTTGTTTGATATAATATTTAATTCTGTACAAAAATCTTGTTTGTTTTTTGTTAAAACTTCATTTAGACGAATAGATTACAATGAATGGAATCGGAGATCCTCAGCCCGGACCATCCACGTCCCAAAATGCAGATAATGGCTCTGGCGACCACGCCATTCCATGTGTGTCATATGGGACACCCAGGCCTGCTAGTGCGCCCCCGATGTCCGAAAGCCGAAGAGATATGTTTCGGGAAATCTTGGAGAATACGACCCCAACACCTTGGCCGCCTAACACGACGTGGCAACAAAATGCGAGTTCCAAATTACTTCTGTACTGTTACACTCGCGAGGGTGATAAGGACGCCAAACAAGAGCTACTTCGACGCATGTCATTTGGTATAGATAGCTCTCAGATAGCGCGTGGACTAGATCAGCCAGATTTGATTCCGTTTATGACATTCATTCAACCGGCCGCGTTCCTCCCAGGTTACGAATGATTAAAATCCATCCTGATGCATTGATAATTATTATTATATGATATCAACGATTAAAATTCGACGTTATAAACTAATAGATGTGGCAGTGGACGGCGCACGACAAGCGAAGCGACCTCGTGAAGCCGAGGGAGACGCAGATGCTGCTGGTGGTGCTGCTCCGAAGGTCCCCCGGATGTCATTCGAGGTAAAGAGGATGATTTTAAAGTTTACATTGTAAAATGTATTTCTAGCTTGTAACTTGTTAATTTAATTTGGCAATTGTTTTTATTGTTGTTTTGTTCCAGTGAAACCGATTAGGGCGATGGATATTTCAACTTTTCAATACATTGCAGCAGACAATCATTTCAATTAATACTAAATCATTTTTTATATTCAATTACGATTGTGACATTGTTGTATGTAATAATTAATTGTCGAGTCCAATCAAAATAAGCAATAAATTGCTTCATGGTTTTAAAATGTAAATAATTTCCAGGCAGTTCAATTATGAATTATTTCTTCTCCGAGAGAATCTCATGAATAATGGGGCAACGTTGAATTCATCCCCAGAAGCAAAATTGTCCATATCCTGCTGGTTGCGGTCCCGGTGAAAGCAATTCAGACTTAACAAGGACTAGCGACTCCAAACTCATAGCCGAAATCTTGAGGTAGATTGAGGGGGTGCTGGTGGAATATTCTGCCAATATTCGCTTCTGCCTTGGCATCAGTTCTTGAAGCTGAAATAAAAAAAATCATAAAAATTTCATTCATCTTCATTAAGTTTTGCAATAGTACCGTTTTGCAGTTCACTTCCGGCTGTTCCCATGTCTAATTTTTCTGGCGGATGATACAGCAAAATTAATCAGCAATATTCGTAATTGGCAAATAATACAGTTAGGAAGCAATTACTACTTCAAGTTAGAGATTCCTCAATAATAGATTTCAATCGATTGCATAAAATGGTGGGTTTATTTATTACATACATTCTCATCGTAGGTCGTCGCATTTTTCCATGATCGTTGTGAACAAAAAGAAGAAAAGCAATCTCTTTCTTGCCCGTTTATTTAAAAAAAAAACTGCTAAGCTCATGATGAGTATTTTCCAACTTCAACGCAATCAATTTTTTAGATTATTATTACAAAACACAAATGAAGCTAAATCTAAAAGTCCTGTTACCACACATTATTCGCAGTTATCATATTTTGTGGCCCGGAGAAAAAGATATTTTAGATAAGGTAAGATAAGTTTTGAGCTACTTGAGCCTTGTTTCGTTCACTGTATTTGTTCTGTGTTCAATCGTATAAAAGCGCAAAGCAGAATTCTAACTGATACTGTGTAGTGCAAGTGGCTGTACTGGGGTACAGTGAGAATCCTGAGACGGAAAGTTCTCTTCATAAACAAATCAGCATGAAAGCTACCGTCTTCACTTTTCATCAGATTGGTCAACCAAGGTACCAGAGAACAATCAGTGTCAGTGAGCTGACATGGTAAACTGGCTTAAACGGTGTACGAGCAGAAATCATTGAATTTATTATACACGAGCGAATAACCATGAGACAGTAGACTGGCCGGACTAAACCCGCAAAGTAAAATGACTCACACTATGAATACTGACTGAAACTCATAATTAACATTAGGAAAATTTCAGCACAGCAATAATCAATAAAATTGTTACTTAACCTTTCATCAGTCAGTTCCGCTGATAAGAAGTAACTCGATGCAACTTTTGCGTCGCGCTACGTGATTGGATACAAGCTTCTATTAAGCTTCCTTGTCACCATCTTAGCCGTCACTTTCCCATAAAAATTTATGACTTCTTCCCATTAGCAAAAAAAGTGTCTGAGTCTCTGTCTTCATGTCTCGATAACTCAACTGAAGCAGCAGCAGAATAGAAGAGACTTGTTGCAAATCCACTCGCTTCACACGCAAATCAATCTTATTGTCAGAAGAGACAATACGGGCTAAAGACTCACATCAGCAGACTCAGGAACGGAAAGTTCAGTTTTCAGTTTTCAAGGATTTATTCCAATTTCAAGGTTTTGAGTTATAATAGTTTTTTCAAGATAAATTTTTTTTTCATTTATTTTTACAAGAAAGTTACTCTTTCGCTGTGTTTAATTATTCCTTACTGTGCAGCTGTGCTTTATATTTAATTTACTGTTTGTGTTCTGTTTATTGTTTTTGTAACATAAAGTGATGGAAATGGACGACTTTGATCAACTTATGTGGGCGCCATCCACTGACTCGAAACTGACCATGGCACGAAAAGCTGCAATTGCAACCATTCTTGAGAGCCTGTACGAGAAGAAATGGAAAGAGTGCAATGAGAAGAGTGAAGAACTCTACAAACTGTGGGCATTTGCAGTCAAGTACAAAAACAAAACTGACCCAGACAGTGCACGGGTGATGGAAGGAATCCGACGGAAATTGGATCAACTGGAGGAAAAAATCCTTCAAGTAATTCGTGAAACGGAGCCTATCGAGAGGATGGTCAAATCCATCCATGTAAGCAATTGATTTGATTAATTCATAAAATGAATGTGCTATAATATTATGTTTTGCTCAAATGTTCTTTGTGATTTTTAGAATTACCACAAGGATACACCGATAGACGTAAAGAAACCTGACTGGCGGATTTTGCTGCCAAAGATTGGAATCTGCGAGAAGACTCAGAAGTATCTCGATTCAGCTAAAAAGGCAATTAAGGGAAAATAGTGGCTGCGTCTGGCTAATGTGGCTAATGGTAGTTCTAATAAAATAGTCACCCACTACTAAACATTGGGTTAGTGATTTTTAAAAACTTTTTTTTTCAGTTTTCTTAATATAAAAAATGGTAGCCTTGCAGTACTTAAATGATGTAGTCGTAGCCACAGTAGCCACAGTCTTTGTGACAGCAATGAATACTACTTAATAAGACACAATAATACACTTTAATATTGAATCTGACGATTTGGGATGTCGAAGCATTCAAACATGAAATAAAAGCTACCTACTCTTTGTTTTCTGAAGCCCCTTTTCTTAACTTGCTTGTTTTTCATTTTGCCGTAGTCCTCGTAAATCTGTTTAAGTAAACAAATAATAGCTACATACTTTGACGATAGCAATATTTTTAACACTCGAATGAAGGTACTTGACAATGTTCATCTTGTAGCAGAACAAATCATGAGATCATCTTGATGAGAGGACGATGCATTTCCTTCGTACTACTGTAAACTAATCGTAACTTACGATTAGTAAGTTCATTTTCCTATTCCCCGTCTCCGATGCCCTTGAAAGTGTTGGCTTGTCCTTACATTTTTTCAAAGAGAGATTCATTTTCATGCACCAAATATGCAGCAGGATATTTTGTAGGGATGTTAATACCTAATGCATTTTTACTCTTTTTCCGTCTGCCTGCAGTCGATGTTTTGTTTCTTGCAGAGAATAAAAATAAGTGTGGAGATGAGGGGGCGGTGTAGGACATGGTTAAGAAAGCAATGAAATTGAGGGTTGTTGTGTGTGTGTATATTTAGAAGAGTCTCTGTCTCTCCGTTTAAAAGAACAATATCATCAACATTACCAAGAAAATTGTAAACTGCAAAAAAGGCATTTTAGATTTTTATGGAGTATGAATGCTAATTTTGTTTTTGCCCGATCCTCCCTTCTTTGTTCTTACGCTTTTCAAGGTTTACCTGCCTTTACCTGAAAAGTTTGCGGGTGGATGCCAACTGAATCTCTTGATCGCTTCGTGCGTCTGTTTTGTCTTTGATAATTTGCCATTTATGAAATGAAGACGAAAGAACTGGATTGATTATCAACAAATAAAAACAAATCGGCTTTATACTCAGGCGTCATTTTACTTACCATTGCACAATATTAGCTATTTTATTTCAATAAAACATTTGCATATTTTAATATTTTTAAAGATTCATTTAAACTCATTTTAAAAGCACCATTATCGAATCTGAATATCTAATTTTGTAGTTTCCACTCATTCCTACTGCGATTAATTTGGGAAAGATACTATAATTATATTTAAATCTTATAAATATGCAACATTGAAAAGTTGAAAAGTGTGCAGTATTAAACAACATGGGCGTTGGCAACACAAATGTTTTCATACGCATCCTCCATGACGCAGTCTGTCCTCGTAGGAAAAGAGAAGTTGAAAAACAATAATCAGACTTATTTAAAACTCATTAATAATGTAAGATGAGCAATTAAAAAATGAAATTTAGCATACTCTTACCCATTTCCTTAGAAATTGCCATTGTTCACTTGTCCCCCATGCGGTAGTTGTGCAGGTGTCGATGATCTGTCTGAACCACTGCAGTAACACTCGAGAGACTCGAGTCTGCCACAGGATAGAGCTGCCCGAGCGTTGAACAATTGTCTGTTTGATTCCAGCAGTCTCGACTCTACCTCCTCGAGTTTCTGCTGGAGCACCATGCTTTTCGACTTTGACACCATGAGATGACGGAAATTGTCACTGGCTTCGTCCTTGAACTCCTCCACCTCCCTCTTTAGGATCCTATTCTCCTCCGAGACGGTCACGCAATTTAGCTTGAGGTGGCAACAGCCCTTCTCAATTTCGTAAATTTCCCCCATGATTCCCACACTGCATTCTTCGTACTCCTGCACCTCCTCCCGCAGCTCCTTGATTAGCCGAGTCTTTTGCATATTCAAATTCTCCAACGTCTCAATGACACGCCGCTGTTTCTCCGCCACCTCCTGGAGGCTCTTCAGTTCTTCCGAAACGTCTTTCGTAGCAGTTGACGCCATTTCTGTACTATTCAGTGTCACCCTTTCAGCAAACTTTTTCTACAAATGGCACGGACAGTCGTCGCTCGTCTTCTTTTTATACCGTGTCTTGGTTAACTAACTTTTTTTGTTTTAACACAGCAACAACGGTATTCTCTGTGACTCTCAGATACTGAGACTGAGATAGTGTCGTGTTAAAAACAACGCAATGGAATTTTAGGACTAGGTGTGTTCTCTTTAGATTGCCAAAAAGGTCAGATGAAATGAAAACAAACGGATCTCCAAGTACGGCCAAGTTATTAAAAGCATTGCTATTATTGTTTTTGCTACTAAACCGAATTGTTTTTGCTTTGATGCGTCACGAATGGATAATTTCGCAGTTTTTGCTGTGATGTGTCACACTTAACTCTATCCCAGATACTAACGATAAGTCATGATAGGATGATTTCACATCAACAACATGACGAAAATAGATTGCGATAATGGACCAAAATAGGTATTAAACAATAAAATATGCAAAGTTGTAAATACATGGAGTCAACTACGTTTTTTTCGGGCTAATACTGCTTGCTTTGTTATTGTTATAAATCTCCTCTAGCCCCATGACGAAAGATAAATGAAACGATCCTTGACAATCTCAACTAGACTGTCAGCATTCACTTAGCCATGAATAATGATAGTGATTGCATTACTAATTAAATCCCCTTATAAAATGTAACGCATTGCCGAGAAAAAATTGATTTGTCAAGAAGGTGCGAAAATGGCATATAAGTCTAAACAAAGATTCACACTTTCATTTAAACTTAGATCTATTTTGGTGTACTGTGACTGTGACACATTTTATTGTAACCCAAGATGAAAATCAAATCAAATGACTCTTATAAAGTATAAATAAATATTTCTAATTGATTTCAACCCAGATGGATGTGAATCCCAGACTAAAATGGTATTAAACAAAAATTTGAATTTAATTTCACATTTAATTTAAATCTACGTTAAAGAAAAAGGTCAATTAAAAAATAAAAATAACTGATCACCTTTAAAGGCAATCGTTTTCAATATTTAGATTTGTCAATTATCCTTCCTGCTGAGCGTGTTCCAAATTCAATTTTTGCAATTCTGCGGAGAGATGATTTCTTTCCTCTACAACTTGTTGATGCTTTTCTGATTGTGTCAGCTTTCCACTTCTTCCACCATGCACTAAATCATATATTTATTTAACACATTCTTCACAAATTTGCGAGAAGAGCGTCTCTTTGACTATCATACATACATCGTAAGCTATGGCGTTCAATCACACTCCTCGCCAAAGTGATGAGTTTTTTGAAACTTTTTTTTTCAGTGTAGTGTAAATAAAAGGGAATAACTTGAACAAGTCCAACGGAGTGAATTTGATGAAAATCAGACTCTCAGGTTTCCAACTTTTTATTCATCATCAGGTCTGATTTTAGTTTAAGATAAGTTTTTTAAATATTTTGAGCTTGAAATCTTTTTAATTTTGTGTCGATTTCTGTAAAACGACTTAATTTTACAAAATTATTAAATACTAAAGTTTTAAGACTCATAAAATGTCAGAATTATTTTATTGTAGTTTATTTTGCGGTTTCAGCCATGGTCTAATAAAATATTAACTGCATTAAACACCATAATTATTAAAAATGTAAAGCCTATATAAATCCATATTTAAAAAATTTAAATTCACTTGTCAATCATGACAAAAGTGTTTGCTACCAATTCAGGTATATCTATCCAACGGATGAAGTGATTTATTTATCAAAAGATTCACGATTACCAATTTTTTTCAACTTCTGACTGGCCTTTAAAAAAATTTCACTATTATAAAAAGATATATTGTAAAGGTATTGAAATTAGTAAAATTGATGAATGATGTTTTTGCCTTGAACAATTTATGAAGCGATTAAGGAATCAAGAAAATTGTCAATGAGGAACGACGCATGACTTGAAATGAGTAACCTTCTGTGTATGAGCTAAATGTTCCTAGTTTGTTCTCATTCTTATACATATTTAATCAAGTCTGCATTCATTTCATGTCCATTTTTCTCCTTGCAATTGAGAACGCCTTTTAAGCAAAGGGTCATTTGTAAATCATTCCTCACCCATATTTTCTCCGTACTTACTTAAAAATACAATTTTATTTTTACTTTCCTCTTTCTATTGTAAAACGATGAAAATGCATCATAAATAAAGAGCATCTTGTAAAGTCAAATGAGAGCTTTTTAAATGGACCAAAGGAAAGCCTCGCCTTGCTTAGGGTGGCTTTGCTACTTTACTTTTCCATTTTGTTTTTATCGTCTCTCATAAACTTCAAAAACAACATCCCCTAACATCAAAGAAACGTTCAAATATATGGAATACATTTGTCTTCGTATTTCATTTACATGTGTAAGCTACTGAAAAATGTGTCTTGTTACAAAAAACGGGTCATGTCGACGTGCACGTTGAACCTGGACCTAACTTGTCTTGCATCATTTGAAAGTCGATGGTGCGTTAATGCGTTTTTGTTCTTCTTGGAATAAATACCGGGGCTGACGAGATTTTTGAAGCGAAATACTTTTATGCTTAATGCAGCATTATGAATTTTGAAGTAGGCATGTAGTTTAGAAAGTGACTTATAATAATGATTCCTTATAGCTAATATGTTTGTATGTAATAATCAATTTCCTGATGAAATGTCTCCTTTAGAAATGTTTAGTATTTTATTTTTTCACGCAAACTCAACTTTATTGAATTAAAAACATTTCATTGAAATGTAAATTGCATACCGCATAGAGAATTAATAGTATTTCATATAGTTAATTAATGTATAGTTTAACCGAAATTCCAATATTACAAGATGGCAGATTAAAATTTGAAGTAACATTCAATAAGATAAGAAAAATGATCTCAACGAGCTAATAGAAACGACCAGGTGGAACTGCAACAAAAAATACCAGTTTATAAATAAAAATAAATAGTTGACACATTTTCCCTTATTCAGACTTTTATCGAAATAAGTAAAAACAAGATTTGTCTTACTTTACCCAAGTAAAATTTACTCGTGCTTCCTATGAAATTTTGCAATCAACTTCTTCACGGCTACCTCAGTCTCTACAAGACGACTCGCCAAATCTCGATAAGTTGCGGTTAGTGCATCCCTCTCAGCCTGGAGAATACTGAATTGTTCCTCAGCAGCCCGGAGAATTTCGAACATTTGTTCCAACGAGACAGAATTGTCATTGTCAACCGACTCAATTCTTGTCGCCATCTTTTTAGGTGGTAGGTCCAACTTGCCTGTTAAGTAAACGTGAAAACAAAAAACATTTCTACCGGAACAACTCGTCTTTTTTATAAGAATTTGCAATGTTTTAATCGCATTATTATCTTATTTACACTAAAATTTACCTTTGCTGAAATTGACCAAGAATCAGAAAAAATCTTTTTGCCACTTTCCTTATTGACTTTCTAATGAAAACTGAAAAGTTTCTTGTGCAGTAGGCATTGACATTGTGATTGGTACAAGGAAAGCCTCAGGGCAAAACAAAAAAGTTTAAAAGTGGCCCACATGAATTTGCAAATTGCAATACCTGCAATTTGTTCACCTTCCTTCCTTCCCACTGTTATTAATATATTCGCAGCGAACAACGACTTGGCGAAAAAGCACAACAAAAGTACATAAAGGGAACGACCAGGACCACCCAAGGAATTCTTTCTTGCTCATTCACCCTTTGATTTCTCTGCATCTTCATCTGGTGGTGTGCCAAACTCCGACATGTTCTATTCAAAGACATAATATTTGCCCAGGAGCAACCGAAAATTATTTTAATCTGTCGGATAGTTCAACAAATTTTATTCATCCGTACAACTGCAACTGTCGTCTACTGCAACAGTCGTAGTTCAACACTGAATTCGAGTTTTTGAGTATTTGAGTTTAGCTCGGCATTTAGTGGCGGTGCAGTTTCACATCTCTGTCTTTGTCGCTTTTCTGTGAAACGGTAATGGTAAATGGGAAGTGGGACGTGTATTTTGTCTTTAGGAAATCTAAATAAAATAACAGCAAGAGTAACTCGTGAGAACTGACAACTCTAGAATGCATTTTTCCAGCTTTAATTTATACTTTGAAATATTAGATATGTATGAAATATAAATTAGATGCAACGATGCAAGTGATGCAACAGTGTCTAGAAAATGTTTGATTGCGTGACCAATTGTAACTTTCCATTATCTCATTAGATAAAAGGTGAGCTCGCTCTACCTGAGTTTTTGGCCTCACCAATCAACTGTCAGCATTACGCTTCGCTTGTACAAGGCGGAGTCTGAAACATTGTTTCTTATCAATACATCAAGTTAATGCCTACAGGCATTTGTCGCTCTATGAAGTGAGATGTAGAAATACAGGCGAGCAATGGTCAGTGCTGCATCGAATTGGAAGCAGATAAACTCAGACGTAGCTGATGCATAATTTTATTTCACCAAAGACATGGACAAAACTTTGAGTCGTATGCATTACTGTGGCAAATACATGGCTTGATTAAAGATTGATATGATTAATTAAAAATGTGTCTTACGAGTACAATTAATTTTGTTCAGAAGAAAATGGTCTCAAACAAAACATGTTTGTCAAAATGTTTGCTGACTGTAAAAATTATACACAGATGAATAATAACTGAAAAGTTATCGTTACATACGCTACTATGTTCATTTCAATGCATTAAAAGATGGCAGATTTTTTCAGAGATCAGTACTGTACATATGTCCAGTGATTTTATTTATTTCGAATCTGATTGATTATACAGTAGAAAGGATTTTGTATCAAATATGACTCGCACAATAATGCAATCCGTACAGGAATGTTAGAATTAGTTAGAGCTAAAAGTGAATATGAAAAAGGATAAGAAAAGAATCGACCGTTTCTCGCATTAGTACTTTGTGCTTTTGTTATACCGTTGATGGTATCAAAGCGCAAGTTAACGTCGACTTTTATCATACAGTCGAGTTCCCTTTAGTTATGTAATATCAAAAAATGTAATTCCACATACCCACATCTACAACATAGCCTTGAAACCATGGACGGCGGCTCATCAAAATGATTAAACATTTTTTTACAGTGAAATGTTTTATGGGGAATGTGTCTTGAAATGAGGCAAAAGAATTCGTTACTGCTTTATTTAACCTTGCAAAATGTGAGACGAGATCTACGTAGTTTCTTTTACAACGTCTTACAAGTTTTTAGTGACAATGGTTTCTACTGCTGGTCAGAAGTCAAGTATTACTTTCAACCAAATAATAGGATGACATTTTTTTGATATGGCTTTTAACTGTAAAGATTTTTAAACAAATGAGATTGTTGGCAAGGAATGTTTTTCTTCTCTTGTTGGAGTTTCACATAAAAATTAGTGGCTAAGAGAAGTCAAGCTCTAGCATTTCATTCTTCTGATTTGTATTAATAAACTAGTTCAAGAGCACGGCTCATGATTCTGCATAATAAATATGTATCGGTTGTTTATAGCGTTCTACTTTTTCACATTCGCTTCTCATATCTTAGCTGCAACTTCTCATTATTTTATTGATTATCCACTGATTTGAGCAGAGTCCGTTAATTTCAGAATAATTAATGATGTCTTTTTAAGCTCTGCGATGTATTAGCTTAATTAAAACAAAACAGATTCCACCAATGAATCAATTTCTGCTTTTGGTCTTTTCATTGCATCCCAGAACAGAACTGAAGGAGCAAAGTTTACCTGTTTGAATATCTGTGAAAACTCCATTCCCAAGCATTTAGTTTTTATAAGCGCTAAATAATAAACTATAAACTAAATAATTAATATACTATATATAAAAAAATAAAAAATAAAAATATATATATATAAATAAAACGGTGATTCTCACTTACTTTTAAATGTGGCAGGTTAAGCCCGAAGCCCATGTTCATTATCACGCTATTCGTATTAAGCTCAAAAGCAAAAAACAAATCAACAGCGTAACCATCAACATGATCCATGTATTGTAACGACGACAGTGGCATTTTGAACTCCATTTGATCGTAATAAGATGTCAAACAGCTCTAGTTAATATTGGATGCGGCCGATGCGGGGTGGTGCTATCTGCTATGTTGGAGAAGCCGCACCTCTTTTGATCATTTACACTGCTATTTTACTGGTTAAGCCAAGTCATAATGCAACAAGAGCTTTTACACATTTCTTAATGTGGATGAATTTGGTGACAACTTGACAACTTCAACATGTAAAGTAAATATGAGAGCGTTTCAAGTTTGACCAGTTACAAGGGTTTGATACAAGGGCAGAAGCTCAGTGGAGAGTTCTGTCAGAAAGCTAGAGAAGAGCTACGAGTCAAGGCAGAATAAACCCGAGCTCAACTGGAGACATTTGTCACATTGCATTTTATCTTTCTCGAAAAAATATGGAACAATGAAATAACTTTTAAACCTTAGTTCAATTCATTTTAAAGTTTTGCTGTCAATTTATTTTTATTATTGTTGTTTATTAGTGTTATCACTCCAACAGTTAGTATTAAATATTACTCTATCATTAATAGTAGTATTCTGTCGTCGTTGTGTTTCTCAATCGCTGAAGATATCCCCGGTTTTGGGAAAGATACTCAGGTGGCTGAAATTATTGCTATATTTTCCGAAGCAATAATAACTGAAAATGAAGACACGACATCAAACATCGAAGGTAATAAAAAATATTTAAATGGAACTATTTTCATAAAATGCATAATTTTCTCTTCAAATTACTTTCGAACAAAATTTGTCTTAGGCTACAATCCATAATGCTAATCTATGTTATAATTAGTTATTTTATTTGTATTTTTTTGGAAAAGAGATCTTCTGGAGCCCCTGTGGCAAATGGGGGAGCAAGAGCAGCTTCGTCATCTTACGCGGCAGGTCGTTGGCTGTGGATGCCAAGAGTGGAAGAGATCCTGGAATTGGGACGCGGCGGTGGAGATCCAAAACTTTGGACCTTCTGGGTAAAGATGTTTAATAAAGACCAACCGCTCGAGGTGATGGGATCTTATCTCAGAGAACACGAGACGAAGAAATTGATTGAATTCTATCAGCATCATTTTACTCGATCGTTGCCAAAAAGGAATTAGTGCAATCCGCCTGCTGGCATCAGACATTTCTTTTTACTCTCATGTAAGCATGTCGTTTTAATGCCAACTTAATACTGGTGAGATGTGAGATTGCTCTCTTTTTATTCTTTTGGGAAAATAAATTTGCATGATAAGGCGAAAATTAATTTTTACGTAATTTTAATTGAGGAATTCAACCAATGATCATTTAAACTTGTTAAGGTTCAAGTAATTTCGAAGATGTGATTTTATGATTTTCTATAACGACATGTTACTTTGACAGGTAGTGTAAGATTTTTTGTCAATAGAAGCAATATTTAGAAAATCAAATGGTTATCATTTAGAATTAATTTTATGTGTGTTTAAAGTGTAAGAACATGGGAAGGTTGTCTTACCAGAGGTGAAATGGAATATGTATTAATAAATAATTCACCGACTAGAATTTTATGAAGTATGAGAAATTATTTTTATTAAGTATTTTCCATTTTAATTAGAGCGTTTTCGTCATTACTTAAAAAATAAATATCTAAATAAATTATGATTTTCTAACGTAAAAGTATTAGTATAGACATTACAGATGATGAGATTTTGAATGACGACATCTTGAACCAGTCAGTAATAAAGAATCGAATTGATAATTGGCATCCAAATCAGTAAGTTGAGAGTAATATTTATTAACGGCATAAAA
>VYYJ01004380.1:0-13564 GCA_021029165.1 Cyphoderus albinus
CATTTCTCCCATAAATTACCCGGGCAGTAGTAAATCGTGATGTGATGAATAATAGAAAATGTGGCTGCATCCACTATAACAGTGTGCAATGTCACAAGTCAACTTCGTATAATAATAATAATAGCCAAGCTAATACGCACCCACTGAGCAAGCATGGCACAAATATTATAACAAACATGATACTGCCTTCTTTCCTCAACATGATCACCGCATCGCACCGTCATGACCATTAGTTAGATAGATAAGTCAATCCGTACAACAGCCTGAACAGCCAGAAGCCAAGGCTTTTCCTCAGCTAGGAACATTAGCCTCGCAATCATCAAGGTATGTACATGATGAAGTTGATGATCATCGTAATCATCACCGGCTTCTCTTGAATGAGCACCAAAGTTTTCAGTAATCCAGCATCTCTTTCTTGCTGCCACCCACAAGAAAGCTGAAGTGGGTGGAAGTGAAACTGTTCTTATACAATATTTAGTTTTTAGTATGCATGACGTTTCCCTCATTTGAAGACAGCTGCCAGGAGTTTTGGGGTGGTGGAGGTAGAAGTGTGATATGAAAGTGAGTGAGTGAGAGAGTCATCGCATCACACCTTTTTACTTTGCTATTCGTTGTCTCCTTGATTTGGCTGATGCAGTCAGTCTCTAAACCCCAACGGAGCAACCCTCAATTCAATGGGCAAAATGTAATAACACAGGGAAAACGTGTAACCCTAAAAATACCGACATCTTGAATAAAATAGCATCAATGATTATGTATCTTATAACAAAACTAAATGTGGCAGTCATCCACAATGCATATGTTTTCACTAGTCTGCAGACTCGAGACTTTCAGAATTCAAAATTCTGCTCTGCTAAAGAAAGAGATTGAGGTTAACGCGTGATTCATTATTGCCATTGCAGTCTCAGGAATCCTGAGTCAGGATGCAAACCACCGAAACCAGAAACTGTTTCAGTCATTTAAAAGAGAACGGAGTATGGAAGGAAAGAGCCGGGTGTTTTTGTCACACCGTTCTAATCTCCAACATAAATCCACTTGCACTCTTCGTTGCGTTCTTTTACCCATCCACAACTTTGAAAGCCGACATTGCATTGCAGCCAAATAATGTTGCACCTTGCACTGCTGAAACTCGTACATTGTGTGGGAGTTTTTCTTTCCTTTTCTTCGTACAGTTTCTGCATAAGTAATAAGATGATACGAAGAGGTAGAGAAGCAATTATTTGATGGGACTCGGATAGTTGCACGAATGAAAGTTGACTGTCACTCTCAAGAAGAGAAAGAGAAGACGAGGTTTCCGGACCTTGACATAAACTATGTATTATCCACCTACATTTTTTCGTCCCGTCATTTCATCAAATTGGATGGGTTTGTATCGGCTTCGTGCTCCTAAATGTTCATGCTAGCTACTGGGTCTCTCATTCAATCAGCATAAGTTATTGTAGTGGCAGTATATTCAGAAGCAATTAGGATGATGATTATTTGTTTGTTGTAATGATGCATATCGTTTGTATCACGCATGCCCATTTCATTAATGCTGACGGCTCGTTACGATCGTCATCAGAAGGACGCTAATGGACTAGTTCATAAATAAGAAAAAGTCGTTTTCAATTCCTGTAGGATGCAACGGTATATTTTGTGCTATTTTCTACACTACGCAGAGAAAGAAAACTGTATTAATTTTGTTGTTTCTTCCGGTATCACTGCTTCCTGGTAATGACTACTAAAATAGGTCTTGTTTGTACACAAGTAATGTCAGAAAGAAAACTGGTTACATATAATAATAATAATAACTGTAATGGTAATAACCGTAATAGTAATAATGACAATGATAATAATAATATGCGCATGTTTCCAATAAATAATACTTGTAAAGGTTTCCCCTTCCCTCTTCATTTTTTGAAAGATTTATGATCCTTTCCACTTTCACTTGCACCATCCAAAAATTCTCCGCTACTACTACAAATGTCTCCGACAAAAACTACTTTACTCTCTTTTTTACCTCTTCCAATTCCATTCACGGTCGCAGAGGACGAGGAGGACTTTTAGCACTGCTCATTGCTTTGCCATTTGCTACAAACTCTCTTATCTGTTACATTATACTGTGAGATGAAGGAATAAAATAAAATATGAAAAAGTACGCATTCTCCCATATACTTCTGTCTCCCTTATTATTCGAGGGAAACAGAGGAGTAAAGTGAAAGAAATGAATGTTCGTATATAGAAGCTAATAGATAGAAAACGGCACATAAAAAACCAATGTAATCTCCATTTGTAGGGTTATTATGAAAGAATACAACACAAGGAGAAGTAAAAAAGGTATCGAATGGAAGAAGAAATGGAAGCAAGCTGGAGGAAAGGAAAGAAATGAGGAAGAAAGACTAACATAAATATCTCATAATGCCAAAGAAGGGGAAGTCACAGTCATCGCATCGTGATCGTGATGCTTCTGGTACATTGTTACGGTGAAATAAAAATGGAATGAATTACTTGCACAACCTGCAAAAGGTAGAGGTAAAATCGTGCTTAATACAACACGATACCTTCCTACGCACACTTCATACTTTGAAAGATATAAAAAGTTCATGGAAGAATGTTCTGAACTCTATCGAGTATACACGGTTTCTGTTTCAGTCAGGTGAATGTGAATGGGAATGCAAGGGACAAAAAATGCGAATTGAAAATGAGAAAAAGCTTTCAATTTTGGAACAATACGATGAATATGATGCGATAGCAGCTTTTTTGCCTTTACCTTTATAAAAAATTCTTTATGGGACAGATGAATAAATGAGTGAAACGGATGGAGTGAGCGGAGAGAATGAGAGTATTTCGTATTTTTAGACAAATAATAATAAATGTTTTGAAAAGGAGGGGGTGGTGCATCGTAAGTAATATGCAGGCATAGTACAAAAAACTTATTACTTTCTCTTTGTTTAAGAGAGTTCAGTTTCAAAAGTTTGAAAAATGAGGCTATGTGTGTGTAAACAAATTGTGAGTGAATAGACGGTTGCTGTCTATGTTTTTGTTGTGTGTAGGCTGATTATTGTTATTAGTCATGGAGAAAGAGTCTTCGATTCGTACTTTTTTATTCCTCCTGGAAAGATATTTATAACATTCTCCTGCAGGAAAGTTAAGGCGCAAAATTTTTCTGCTTTGGTATTTTACCTATCCTCTCGTGATCAATGGAGAATCTCCCCCCTTTTTTCCGTCATTTGGTTTCTCTGTATACAAGAAGCAGAAGTTTAACCAGTTAAAAGAATAAATAAGGCTGGGACTGGGAAGTTGGAAAATTAGTAGCTATCTTTTCAACTCCTTTGTGATCACTTTCACCTTCTATTTGTTTGTTATGGGTTTTCAATTTAAGTAAAACAACAAACCTATCGTTTGCTTGGAAGCATTATAATTTGTATTAATTTAAATTTATTAAAACACCAGTTTCCCGTCAAAATAAAATCTGTAATAAGGAAAATTGTTCCGGCAAGTAAAGATTTTCGAGAACAGTTGAGTTATATTCTCTTTCTTCGTCCTCGTAGATTTGTGAGGAGGAACAATTTAAAGCAATATTTTCCAGCCATCTACAATGACTAATGCATCTAAAGTGAACTCAACCATTCTCAAAATCTTTTAATGTGTATTTACATGAGTAGCACAAAATCACCATTAGCATAACTGCCGTAATTCATACGATACACCCTTCATGAAAATCTGACGGATTTTCTTTATGGTTTTAGTCTGCTGCTCGTGCTACTCATGCTATTAAGAAAACTCAACTTTTCCTGTTAATGCTTGTGCATTCTATTAAACTTAAACTTTACCTGTTTAGTTTAGTTTATTTAGGCAGTGAGCCAATTTAGGTTTCTCCAGAATGCACTGGCTACTAGCTATACACGAATACGGAGTGCAGGTTTACTGTTGTGCAGCAAAGCGATACTACTGGTACCTAATGTGTTATGAAAATCACCAATCTTATTTAATGCACATCATGACTACAGGTTTATTTAAAAACAAAAGTTTCAGTCATTCTTTTCTTTTCCCGTTCCGTTTCAACCCTTCCCTTCCTCGTCCATTCTTTCCTCTTTCTAGTTTCTAGTACGTAAATTAAGAAAGTGGAAAGAGTAACTGAAGAAAGTTTCTTACTTCCTTTCTGCCTGCGCCTCACACATATTGATTACGACATTGGAACATTTGGAACTAAGTATGTCCATGGATAAATAGTTGCCACATCTTGTAGAACCATGATCACCATCCTTGTTCCCGTGACCATTATCGTGATTATTTTTATTACTGTAGTTTACCTAAAACTTTAAGCTCGCCGAGTTTTTTAAAAAGTAGCTTCTTTGCGTGTTTTGTACATATTCAACCTCTGAAAGTTTGTGAGTAATGAATGAGCTTAACAGTGCTCTATCCAATTCTTTAGTGGAAGGGGAAACCGGAGTGACTGTGACCCGGTCGACCGACGGCGTCTCCTTTTGTACTGGAACAAGTACAATAATTTTTTAATGTGGCATGGTGTATCTCTTATATTAGAAGTAGGTACATTTTTGCGTCTGTTTTATAAAGGTGAGCGTTTTCTTTTCATGGAAATAAAACACTCAAGTGAACTGAGGAAAAGAGGGAGGAAAACTCTGCGTCGGTTGAATTTCTAGTTTAACTTAAAACATTAAGTCTGTTGCAAAGATACTTATGTGTTTAAATTTACTTCACTATTCCGTTTGTACAGGGGATTGTTTATATTTTTAAGAATAACTTGAATAAGTATTTGCCAAAAATTTCACACAGGTTTATTATTTATCTATCTTCATTATTATTCGTGCAATTTTTACAGACATTTAAAGTGTAGCATGTCGTAACAATAAAATATATTGAATTTCAGTTTCTTGTTTTTAACGCGTAATTTATATAAGGTAATATAAATTAAAAGCCATAACGAAGCAGCTGTATTCAACCCTCTACCTGTCGATTTCGTAAATCAGTGGCCAAATAATGACTATACATCATAAAAATTCTACTCTACTTGAAATTTTTAAAAGTCCCAACCTTGAATTACATATTTGAATTGACGATGTTGAACAAGATAATCATTTGATTTGTTAATGACAAACCTTTGATTAACAAATAAAAGTAAATGAATACAATGATTTAGAGAGCATTTTACTTGCAAGAAAAAGTACTACTGCGTTACAAGAAGAACATAATAGCAAATGGTGGTACATATTGACATTTCCCGAGAAATAGGGAAGCATTGTGGTGAAATTACTGCATTTGTTGGCCCTGCCAGTCAAATGAAGAAAATTCGGGCTTGATTAATCCTATTTCTACCTTAGATAGATAATAAATCAATGGCAAAATTCAATTCATAATATGACAACCGCACACAAGGCACACCTACACATACAGCTAACAGTGAATAAAATGGCTGACTCCAATCAACTATACTCTTAAACCATAGATTGTATGCAAATTTCCTGCTTGAGATTGCAAATGGTACTTTATGACTTTACTGTACGGAATTAAGGGAAATTGTGAATCAGGTTCGTCATACAATTCCTCAGAAAGAAGTAATTTTGTAAAGTTTCCCTCCCGTTCATTCAACCACAGCTGTATGGAATTATTCATTTGCAATGAGATGAAAAGTTACCAAAACTGATTATGAAAAGCATCTCCATCTACCTCTACATTTACTGTGTATGTTATTTTTATTGCCAATCGTCAATGAACCTTTCGTATAATACGTACAAAATAAATCCAATGAACAATGAGATGAAAAGTTACCAAAACTGATTATGAAAAGCATCTCCATCTACCTCTACATTTACTGTGTATGTTATTTTTATTGCCAATCGTCAATGAACCTTTCGTATAATTCGTATAATACGTACAAAATAAATTCAATGACTCACCTAAGGTTATTATCGACTCTCAACTGAGTTACGACATTTCGTGATATCCTGCACTAAAATTGAGAAACGAGTGTCATAAGTGAAGTGGCACTCAACTGGGTTTCACCAAATTTCACATTCCTGGTCTAATACTTCTCCAAAAACATGATTGCAGGCGTTTATTAGAAAGAGGATTATAATCGGCCATTAGAAGCGTGTACAGTTAAAGATATGCATTTTAATACCCTTAATGAGAAGATTACATGTCGAGAGAACCTCCTCTGGAAGCAAAGTAGTTGTAAAAGGGTAAAATGAATCCGTTCATTAAACAGAAAACTTCTTTTTTTAATACTTTTTCCTTCATTTTCAAATTGAATATTTTCAGAGTGTGCAGCAGCAACAAAAACATGAGCATATTACCAAGTTTTCGGTGTTGGGATTCCTTCTCATGGAACCTGATATTAGAAACGACACGAACTCGTTTCTTGAAAAAAAATCTAGAGTATGATTAAAGCTTATACAAAAAATTGTATCAATACCCTTTGGTTTATTGCCTACAAATGTGACACGGACGCTTTGGTCATTGTCCACTACAGAAACCACCGAGAAAAAAAACAACAAAATTGTCGAGTCATAAAAACCCGATAAAATGCACCGCGACACGACAAGTCATTCCAATTAAATATCTCCGTGTCCGTACTTTAATCGTAACAATTCTAAAAGCTGCATTAAACTTCGTTCTAACCTTCTTTACTAACTAAATGGCATGCTCTGCTCCGCAATGGAAGTACATTCAAATGTATGCGTAATAATGTTTGCTTTACTGGCTTCGACCATTTTCTTATGGCAAGCTACCTCGTTTCCGTTTGCTCGACCCTCATCACCTTTTTTACAACATCCTTCCTTTCATAATATACCATGCTGTTATGTACACATCAAAAGCATTGTTACAATCGAAGAAAGGACGACGAAGAGGTAAGCAGCATGCATTCTCCGGTTTACAGCTTAATTTTCTCTGATCGATTGAATCAAATGAGCATCATTGTGTGGCTTGATGGCTGCCTTGAGAAAACGGATGAGGGTACATATTCACAAGGTTTAAGGTGCAGAGTGCATGATGCATCAAGTTATGTTACAAATAACATCACCCAAGTGAAACATGCTGCAGCCTGAGCCGTCGAAAAAAGATTTTCAAACAGCCAGCAGCGCACACCATGTCATGTTAGTCGCTAACATGGCGAAACAAAGTAAGCACATAAACCCGGGTTTTTACCTACTTAGAAATAAGTCGAAAATGAAATTGTATAAGAAAAGAGAAAGACTAAATGAGCCTTTGGTTATATTATAATAAAGCACCCTTGGTTCACCCCTTAATTGCGTGACAGCGAGTGTAACAAACGGAATAAAGTAGTTTGCCCATTTACTCCCCCTTTCCTCCATCTACTTCCATTACTCTGAGTAAGGAATGAATGGGATATCGCTCTTCAAGTCAGCATTGGGGAATTTTAGTGGTTGGGTTTCTCGCAAAATAATAAACTTTAATGTATGTACCCATCCGTGTTATATATGTATAAGCAATCAAATGTGGGTTTCACCCCAAGAGAAGAGGAGCGCTATCGTTTTCCCCGCTGCCACGTTCTGAATGGTACCCGACAAACCTCGCGTCATCGGGTAGAGAGAAAGTGTATTCGTAAATGTCTCCCAAGTCAATGAGATTTTTTAAAAAGAATACTCGCATTCGCATTACAGGAAAAAAGAAAACAATAACGGGAGAAAATGCAGCCAAAAAGTGCAATTTGTAAGGTGGTGCTCAAATTGTCAAGGGACTGCAGAAAAAGACTCCTTTTCGTGCTTCAGTGGATCAAGTTATTGTTTCCCGGTGTGATGCGACTCAGTCCAGTCAGACTTGACGAGACGCCCTTCTTTTCACGTTCAGTGAGAGTGAATTAGACAATAAAAAAGAAGTCACAGATAAATACGAGGCATTTTCCTCTTCCACGTTTGGATAGCCTACTCTATTATATTGGCGTTACGCCACTATAGTAGTTGTCATCATCATCATCGACAATCTCATAAATGTCAGAGTCATGCAATAACTGAGTTAAGCCTCTACTCTATGTGCGGTGTCCTACTGCTTCATTTTATTACTCCGTCGGTGTCTTCACGGTTGATTTACAAAAATTATTTACATGTTTCAATTCTTTACAACTGCCAAATGCAGCATTGCAATGCAATTTATTTCTCTGGGTTTACTTTTTATTGAAGTACAACCCGAAGAGATGAGTTATGGTGAGAAAATAGAAAAGAGCAATGCGGATGCAATTATTATGCTCAAGTTGGTAACATTCGCAGTTAACGGATTCTCAACATCTATTTCTTAGTATGCCCAACTCCAGTAAAAAAGCGAAACCTAAGAAAATGTAAGAAAAGGCAGGGTCCATAGACTACTTGAAGTCACAAAGTTTTTCCCTCCGGACCGGAACAACGACAATGTCGACGTGCTTATAGTATGTAGCTGCTGTTGTATTTATTATTTTGTAGTTGCCTGAAAGTAAAACTGCCACTACACTGAACTTGTGACGATGATAATGATTAAAACTGGGATCGCACAATATAAACTTTGTGCACTAATGTGCAGTGTGCACACATTCCCTCCATTCCCTCCAAGTCTTACACGTGTTGCTAGACATTGTCCTTAAAACAAATGAATACCAAATATACTAATATGAGTAGTTGCTTGACTCGGGCACATATCACAGCAGTTTCCTCTTCGCTTCGTCTTGTCTGCCTCATCGCTTAAAATGAAATAAAGCAACTCTCGTTTATGAAATATGGAGACAGGCGGGCAAACTTAGTTAACGCTTTCGAGAAAAAATACAAGTTGTTAGATGAGAAGCAAGTAACAGTGGTTGTAGCAGACCGTCAAAAGAAGTCTCGCTCACTTGTATTCTTCTGGAAGCATGAAGAAGATGATACTTTAGTCATTATTATTACTGCTACTATTACTATTATGGGACTGGCGAGAAGTAAAAGTAATTGTAATGGTAACTTTTATTATGATATCCATTTCATTGTACAGACTGAGTCTAGACTGGAATATTATAGCATCGCATCGAGCCTCATCATCGTCAATATTATTATTACACTTGACGTTATTTTGTTACTCAAGTCAATAATAAGCCGCTTTCTCATGCTCCTTCGAAGTTAAGCCTACTGCTCATTGCTCCCTAGTTATGTTTACATGTGCATTCATATTGATAGAGGAAGCAGTAAAGACTTAGCGCGGATCTAAACAGAGAAGCATTGTATTGTTGAGTTGAGGTATATTTCATGCATTTAGAAACTTGAAACAGAAAGAAGTCTTTCTTTGAGCCGCGCGCTGCTTGATGAAACAAACAGAGGAAGAAGAAAAGTGAGGAGTGAGCTTTACCAGAACAATCTCTCAAGTGCTCACTTGACTTTCACTATAATAAAACTGGGAGACGACAGAGCAAAAGGCTCTTCTTCATCTGCTTACCTAAGCTTGCTCCCTAATAACAACTACAAGGAACGAACACACTCCTAAAAACAAAAGGTTGTTTTCCGGTTCCCTGCCACTTCGAGATGCTTCACGTTACATTCTCTATAGTATTAAAGTGCTGTGCAACTTTTACATTCTTCCGCTCCACACATAGTTTCCTTCCACTAAATAGTCTACAAACAAGGAAGGTTGTTAGTTTTTGGAAAATCAAAAGAAACAAAGGAGAATAGAAGATTTCGACGAAAAGAGCTTTACTCCACCAACTCGCTCTTTCACTGATACTCTGCTATTCCTAGCATTGGTTTACAGACAGCCTTGTTGAAAGTTTCTCATTAATTTTCTCCATGTGACGTTATTCTGTGCGCATTCCGTGCTTTGGTTTGTCTAAAGTACAAATCGACATAACGCAACCTCATAAACAATAATTACGTACCTACTTTGTATCTTCTTTACAGAATACAACCATAACCAAAGCTATCTGAATGCTAACTAGGTTGAGTTGTATGTATGTATACTTAAATTTATTAGAGTGCAAGCAAAGAAAAGTTTATCAATATTTTCCCAAGATAATGTTAAGTCTAACTACGTATGGGACCTTCATAAGTTTACTTTCTGAAGCGGTTAGCACATCATTCAAATTTATTGACACCTTTTATAGGTAAAGTTGAATTGTAAGACGTCAAGCATATGAATCGTTTCCAATTCGCATTAATCAGACATTACTTTGTTCAGTTAGTTGCAACCCACCCACCATGAATTCTGTTTTGCTAGGAGGAATAACACCGTTGAATTTGCTTTTTATGTTTTATTAAGTCTCAGTGTTTGATAAAACAAAATACGTTTGTGTGAAAGTGAAAAAATGCAGACTATGAAATAATATAGACGACTAACTGACTAAGTGAGTACAATGGAATGACTAACTAAGCAAACCCTCAGAAAAAGGAAGTTGTGCCTACTGCTTTACCATGCTGACTTCCTTATTAGACTTCATAAAACAATTTTACCGTTCCGCTATTATTATAGTCAGTCATCAGTCGTCATTGCTGTTCTGTTTGTCTTAGTTAGTCTGTCAGAAAATATTAGTTATATTGAGACAGCAAATCATTACTAATGTTGCCGGTTACAAGTATACAAAATATAATGTCTGAGCACATAAAGTCAAGGTAAAAGAACATAACATTTTATGGCAAACATAGAGTTTTGACGTTTATGCATTTTCTCTTCTTTCTCAACATAATTAGAATCCATTTCCCTGTCATGTCTAAAAAGTCCGAAAGTGGAGGAAAGTTAGCACGGACACGGACCACGGTCGTATAGCTCTTGAGTATGATAATAAAATATCTTGTGACTTGTGTAATCATATAAAGTTTTGCAGAAAAAAAAATAATAAAAGGGGAAATTAAAAGGGAGAGTAGCAAGTAGCGTCATTCCTTTCATTATTATACTCTTTGTCTTCTATTAGCTTTCCCTTTTATGAACTTCCACTCCAGTGTTCTAGAGGAATAAAAATGCAAACGTGTAATACAGAAATGACAAAATAAATGTATGTTTTCCATTTCATCATGTTTTTTTCTCTTATGACATCTTCCCTCATTATCCCCATTAGCCTAATGTACAGCACACCATCTCTGAAGATAAATAATGATAGCATACAAACGTAATAATAACATTCAAGCTTTCATTGAAGACCTCGTGCCTCTGGTCTTTGCATACATAGTGTAAACTAACTTGCATGCATATTACCAGCACTTTTTCTTCCCTTTTACCACAAAGAGCATTCATGAAACAGCAAAATGTGTTTATTGTGTTATTTGTACACACCGTTGAGAAAATATATATAAATGATTGTTGTAGCAGCAGCAGCAGTAGAGGGACCATCAACCTTTTATTAAAAAGAACTGGAAAAGAGCCTCCCTCTCGCTCATTCTTTACCCTGTCAATTCCCTTGGCCATTCCCTTCGTATATTCGTATCGTACGCACTTATATTCCATTTTTCAGTGCCAGACCACGCAAAAGGAGCCAACTGTAAAAATACTGTATGAAATAGTAAAATCTTGCGGTTGTGTAATAATAATATAGCAGGAAGTAAACTGGTCCATATTATGTTTATTTTGTATATATGCATTCGATCATAATGTACATGTTTGCGTTGTTTGTTAGATTTTCTTCTGGTTATTTGCCTGCTACACCCATCTAACTACCGGCGTTCACTTCTTATTTTGTGACTGCCCAGGATAATGCCAGGTTTCAGGTAGGATTTTTACAAGGATTTTCGGATTAAAATTGCCCTTGTCTTTTCTTCCCTTTTCCTCATCTATCTCGATTCGATGACTACCGTTTTTCTGGTCGGTCCGTTTACTTTAGGATATAGTAGTCGATATAGCCAACGATATTACGATATTACGCATAGTGGCTGGCATACATATACATTCATAATGCATAGCAGTTTACTCCCATAATGGTAAATTCCCTTGTCGACATTGTACATCACACATAACATACAAATGCATTATATATGTTTTCAGTTCTCCCTCTTCTCCTCCCATACACATCGCTTTTTTTCTTTTGCACTGTTGGATTTCGGACTTACTACACTTTCCCAAACTCTCCTCCTGTCCTCAAAAGAATACCGTTTTCCTTTGTCATAGGATATTTATTTGTATTTGCCACACTTGGTACATTATTACACTTTATTTGTAGCAAGATGTTAGTGGAGCGACACTAATTTTTCATTCAGACCTTAATTGACCTATGTCACGTTAGCTAAACATTAAAAGGGAAAGTAATATAAAATTTTGCCCAGAATTTGAGACAGGCTTAAGAAGACCGATTGAGGTGAGTCAGGATTGGGCTTTTGTTTATGGCATATCATAAATATACAGTTTACCTTCAAAAAGTGTGATCGTGTTTAATCTGGCTTTGTCTTGCACGACAGACCTCTGCAATTTCAAATGTAAAATCTTTGCAGTGCACATACTATAATAGTCCTAACTTTGTTTTACTGTCAATAGGTAAAAGTTTTAGACAGCGGATAAGAAAATTGCTGTAGTCGTTCTCTACCATGATAAACATTTTGCCATTGGCAATGGAGTTACACGAAGCTTAAGAAAAGATCATTTTATAGAGAAAACTGAAACACTGATAATTCGCCACGGTTCATGGCTTTGTGCCTAAAGATGTGAAAAAGTGTACATTATACAATGAATAATATTATGTACTACTGTAGTTTCCCAATTTTCAATATCCTAACTGACTAGGAGCGTGCGAAAGTACCACAGTATATTTCCAGTGGAATTTAGATTCTTGTTGACTAAAATTTCCCCGTTCCAACTCTCCTCACATCCGCCAATTTCTACCTTTTTAATGTAAAAGTGGATTTTGGCAACTAATGCGCTCTTTGCAAAAAAAAAACTCTAGAAATAAAAGTCATAACTTTCTTCGTTGTTCATTAATACAGTATTATTTCAACGTGACCTAACATTTCCCTGCTTCAATACATACATACATCGGTTAATAGCAATTGCCTGAGACTCAGGCCCTGAGTTGAAGTATTATCATACATATGCAACATCTACAACAAAATTTGATTAACAATGACAACCCTCATACTTTAAATGGCGGTTTACGTGAGCTGGCATTTTATAAACATAGTGCTTTATTTATTATACTATTCCATTAAACATCTTTAAAATGAGAAACAAATGAGATGAATGTAAGTTTGCAATATGTTTTAACCAAAGGATACACCCGGGCACAAGGAAGCTAGTCAGAAAGAAACTTTGAAATTAATCATAATTATGTAACAAAATTCATGACCGTATTCTCGCAAAATATCGCACCTCTCGAAAGACCTCAGCCCTTGAATTATCGCATCCCTTTTTAGAAGGCATTTTCAAAATTCCGCACACCTAGGAGAGAATACGGCATTTCTACAAATAAGTATGTATTGCTAAAATATTAATTTATTCCAACTCCAGGAACTATGTTCAACAAATTTAACTTGACTGACGGGTTTCTTCTTCTAATATCCCATCTTTCTCTCAATTCAGAGAACTTGCTAGAAATAATTTTTGTCCTGCTAAATAATGTGCCTGCACAAAACTCTATTTTATTTACTATATTCTATATTATATTTATTATTGCGATTGAGTTCCACGTTCTCTGCGT
>VYYJ01004381.1:0-13561 GCA_021029165.1 Cyphoderus albinus
TTAGCCAAGCCACGTAACACCACATCCGCATTATCATACTTTTTCAAAATAAACATTTGGTGCAGGTGCAAATCACTATTAATAGATTTTCGAGTTGAAGAGGCAAGAGAGCGCTTTTGCGCGTGTTATAAAACAACAATTTATTTGTTGAAAGTGATTTAGTCTTCGTCATCCATTCATTTTTCGCTGTGTTAACATCACATTAGCGACACTTCGTCAACAATAATTACCTATTTCTCATTTTATACCTATTGTGATGATGTGCTGGTTGACGACGCTGGTACAGTAGTGTGTGTATGAGTGATATACAAAAAAATCTTAAATATTTCCCAACACAAAACAATGACCACAAAACTCGACTTTAAAATTGATATCTTGTATACATAATCTATGTGCGCCAATTGTTTAGCATTCGTATATTATCTCTGTATGCGCATCTCGTTAGCGTATTTTACAATAATCCATCAACATTTACACACGCAACCCGAGGAGAAGAACTCGAGAATAACGTCAGGTTGTATTGCGTTAGTAAAGGAAAGACGCGGACAGACATTAGGTGAAAAAGGGTTATCTCTCTGAGGTGATGTGATACTATAACCACAGGACGACTTTTATTGTTTGCCCACTGCTAAAAAAAGTTGAAGAGACGAGAGAAACCTAAAGTATTATAACTAACTAACTATCAAGGTGCATCACACGTAATTCTCTTTCTCTTCTTTTGTGTGTGTTTAGATTGAAAATCAGCTCCCTAGCAAACTCGCCATCATCCGTCAAGTAATCTCTTCTCTTCTTGCATCAACTTCATCTCTTGTGTCTTTTTCTTGCGACCATTACACACACGTCACATCCAAAAAATCATTTATCTTTGCATGCAAAGACTTTCAGGCAATCCTAAGGAATTGCAGTGTACTGTGGTTTCTGTACCAAGACGTTATAGAGTAGAAGTGAAGCCCCAGGGCGAATAAATATTGAAAGTTGTTCATCTATGCTCCTCTCACAGAGTTCATTGTAGTATTTTTTGTTATTGTCATCAGAAAATAAGGAAAAACAAAATTTCTGGTTGGACCACGACCACGCCACCAAAACCCCATCTTATTCTAGAAACTGGAGAATCTCAGAATTTTCCTCTGACCAGTTTGGCTATGATGTCTGAGTTTTTACGTAACACTCTCAGTCACAGCAGCAGCAACGGCAGCAGTACATCGCTGAGATGAAGCACTGGTTTTTTTCAGTGACCACACGTTTAGTTGCCAGAAAATCGTAATTGGAGAAGTCATCCAAAGAAAATCAAGCTGGACAAAGTGTTGTTGAGCTGTCCTTGATTTTTTGTTTCTGCAAATTGATGTTTTCATCTAGAGGTATTGGTTTAAGATTTTCAGTGGCTTACTCAGAGGTGTGTACAACATTTGCCATTTAATATGGTTACGTCGTCAATTGTGGTGCGTTCTGTGAATACATATTATATAAAGTAACTTTGAGAAATACGAAAATTTCCAGTTGTTTTTTTCTCTTAACATGAATACTGATCCTGACCCTACAGGTTACGTTACAACCACTTTTATTTCATAATCGTTTGCCATAATCGTAGTACGTCCAAGACTCAGTGGAATTTTATTTATTGATTGTCTTGTGGTGATTTTTGTATATGCTACATGTTTCATTTTTAATGTAATCAACTGGATTCCAATACAAATTCACGTGTTAAAAGTTCCAATAAAATTTTAAGTGTTAAGTTTGAAACTGATTAAGTTTCCAGAAAATTAAATTTTAGTCAGCAAAGCCAGTCATCATCAGAAATTCAAAATGTCAACTTCCGGCACAGTGGTCAGCAAACGTACAAATCAAATGGTTATACTTGCAGCCGGAGTAGCGAAATCCATGTTGGATTTCGCAGACTTCATCCGGTTGCTCATTTTCCATTTGTACCTCTACGCAGACTACGTATACAAACGTGTGATGCTCTCAAAGCCAAAGTCACTCAAGGATGAAATTATTTTGGTAATTTACCAACTCATTCAACAAACTACTTTTGCTGTTAACATTTTTTTGTTCATGCTAAGGCATTCATTGTAAAATTGGGAGCAAATAGGAAAATAATGATCCAAGATCCAATACATTGTTACTTTATCCGGTCTTGTATAAAATTTCTCACAATTTTAATTACTGATTTGCATATTAAGTGGTCCATGATGTGATTTGTGGTACCCAGTATTTATTGTTTCTCAACATATGGCATTATGTATTGTTTTGATGATGATTATTTGATAACTAATTGCCAAAAGTATATTTAACTGTAAATTTGCCCTTGGCTGGATATGGACGATCAAATAACCAATTAAACGTTAATAGCACTCAAACGACCATGAATATTTACGATGCTTTAATAAAAAATTTCCACGAATCTCAAAAGGTTACCGGATCTGGAAGAGGCATAGGAAGGTTCATCAGCCTGGAATTAGCCACCAGCGGGGCTATAGTAATCTGCTGGAGTAAAAGTCCCGGGCCAAACGAAGAAGTCGTGCGTGAAATCCGAAAGCGGGGCGGAAAGGCATTTTCATACAGCGTGGATGTGAGCGATCGAGTTGCGGTCGCAAATACGGCCGAAATGGTACGAATTTATTTACATAATTACGTGTCATGTCATTTCATGCCTGGTCGCTTCAATAATTACTTCTGCGTGTTACTCCTTTTACCTTGATTGATTTTCAATGCCAAGTAAGGTTAAAATAACAAAACACTAATTTGCGTTTCCTGTGAAAAATAATCGTTAGTTAGTCATGTACCATAATAATTTCATTCTATTAAACCCTGAAATTTTATGTCTATTACTACGTCATGTTAATGACTACCTACCCCCTTAAATTTTGTGTTTGATGTTTGATTGCGTCATTCAATCGTCTAGGTGCGTAGAGAAGTTGGGGATCCCACAATTGTCATCAATAATGCAGGTTTGATGAACATTTCGCCGTTTGTGGACCAGTCTTCCAAGGAAATTGAGAATATGTTTAGCGTTAATGTTCTCTCCAACTTTTGGGTACGTAAAATATCTTCTAAGAGCAGATAAATTTAATTAGACACATCTCAAGCCTTATTTTCTTCATGCTTGTACTTACACACACGCAAACGTGCATTTTTAGCATGGTAATATATCCGTGACGTTTCAAAATTATAATTTGCGAAACACTTGAGTAAATCGTGCTGGATTTTTTGAAACTCATTCGTCCCTGCACAATTTATAAAAATCTAATCTTTGTAATCACTGTTTTGAGCTGAATTTTATGTAATTCTGAGAACAATGTTAATGTTCAAACCAGTCAGACTAAAAACATTTTGGCTAACAACCCTTCATTAGAACTCATTAAATGATTCACAATTTTATTATTACCATTTAGATTTTGAAAGAATTTTTGCCTTCGATGATGTTAAAAAATCATGGGCATCTCGTGTCCGTCTGCTCTGCTTCTGGAATTCTTCCAACCAGGAATATTGCTGCCTACAGCTCGACCAAACACGCTGTTCACGGATTGCACGACGCAGTACGTATAATTAATTACTTAATCAATCAATTACATAAAATTAGTTCCATCCGACAATCAATTTCTCATGCACATGTTTAACACTTTACAGTTGCGGGATGAAATCAGAATACAAAAATCCAACGTCAAGATCACTGTGGCATATCCTTTTTACTGCTCCACAGGTTTAAAAAATTTCATGCTCACTGCCTTTGTCTTACGGAATATTCCAATTTTAGTTAGATCTGTGTAATCTTTTCATTTATGGCATGTTGTTCCACAGAAATGTTATCTGATGGTATTCCTCACACGAGGTAAGCGTCATAAACATTCAGCAGCTATTACGTTACGTTGCAATCACTGTAATAAGCAGTTGTACTCTTACTCGTGTTAATGATTAATGTAATTAACGAGAGAACTACTGAAATATGTAAAACAATTTTATTAATTTCAGATTCCCACTATTTTTTCCAATTGATCCTCCGGAAGTAGTCGCGAAAACGATTATTCAAGGAGTTCGGAAAAACATGGAATACATCTACACCCCAAGACTTGTAGGCTGGCTGGCAATGTTTTCATGGTACGTTTGCCTTCGGTCACGGTTTAGTTTTAATTTGCACTTTTTCCTTATTGTAAGCATGTTTCCACAGAGTATTCTTAATGCGTATAATCAATTCCCATGTCTTATCTAGGTTGGTCCCTCCCCGAGCTGTTGAAGCATACGGAGACTTTCTGAAGCTCAACATTGATCCAGCTGTACCTCCTCAAACCACCATCAACGGAATTAACTGATGGTTGTTGGTACACATTGGAGCTGTACTCGACCGACTGCTTTAAACACTTTAAATTAAAACCGTGGGGTTGACGAGGGGTGATATTTACCAATGAATCATACAACGCCACATTCATCGTCCAGCAAACCGTATTTTAAATTAGGTGTTGTAGTTTTAACAACAATTTTTTGTTCCTATCTTCTTCATTCATTGTCGTTCATACCAGTTATTTAGAACAGCTTTATGCACTTTGTGTGCAGACAAATTACTTGTAATCAGTGTAATGGTTTTAGACAAATTTTTTGACAAAGATAATCAATTCGTACCAAGGGTGTATATTTGTAACTTTGTAACGGATTAGGAAACAGTCAAGGGTTTCTATTTGGTTTGGAAGATTCGCTGCGGCTTTTTATAGATTACTTACGTATCTGTCTAATGATAACTTTTCCAGAATTTTCAGATTCTTCAAATATTTTTGTTCAGAAAAGACTGCAATTTTTTCTTTGACTCTTCCCTGTTCTTTGAACTGTGAAATGGAAGGTACGACTTTCTCAGCATAAAGGTGGTACACATAGTTAATAATTAATTAATGAATAACATTAACAGAACAGATCAAATGCCATACCTTGTTTCTGATTGTAACAATACACAATGAGATTTACATAGGTTAACTTAAATATTAATATTTTGTATAAATATTTTGTATAAACTTAAAGGGCCTAGATGTGTACAAAAATGCAACAAGTGGCACCTGTAAATAATAAATTGCAAATAACGCAAAATGAAAAACGAAAACGGTTTTGGGATTTTTATTTTATTTTTATTTTAGCAGGTATTCAAGTTTTCATCATAAAAATAAATGTAACATGGAACTCTAGAACAAAGTGAACAAGAGTCGGTGTATACATTTATATACTTATGCCTTAATACACTTGCATTTTATTTGATCAACAATTTTGTTTGGAATAGACCACCAAGAAAAGGTAGGGGCAGTGTCATATTTCTCCTTTATCCTTCGTAAAAATACACTACACTTACAATCGATTTAAAACCCTCGACTTCAAAGAGGCAGTGATAGAAACTTTGTACAACACAACATCACAAACAAGTCATTGCTACAATATTTAGTAACTAAAATCAAGTTGGTACAACCAACAACAATTGCACTCAACAAACATGCCCGACAATTCAATCAGTTTCTATTCGTGAAATTTTGGAAAGCAATTTAAGTACGCAGAAACAATCCAAAAGTGAAAAAGTGAAAAGGTAAAATGAAGTGCTAAAGAAACGACTATAACGACATGGCGTTTTCTGACTTATACCGCGTTTGTATTTACAAATGTACATAATAATGTGAGATCTTCCATTCAAAAACTAAATAATCTTTTCATTCAAACCCATTCAATCTAACTATGACAAGTTCGCAATTACAATATGTCCGATTCATGTGATGTGAAAGACGTGGTAAGTATTACTGCGCGTTTGTATTTTCCTTTTTAAGATCTCTTCTCTTTCTGTATGCATGCTCCGTGAAGACTTTCTTCTTCAATACCTCCGCGTCTTGTGACCCAAGTCGTATATCTTGATCTTCGCTCTTTTCGAACTCTTCGAAAGATCTTTTTGTAGGTGATGTGAGCAGCCAGGCAATGATCACTAAATTGCACAGAGTGAATTAGTAAATACAAAACTTTGTATACATATTTATCTCTCAACTAAGGTTTATACAGTTGTGTTGAACTTACTTTCAATGAAACGCTTTTTTTCGTGGTCGAAAGTTCGAGTGTTTTTCTTTCCTCCTACTCTGCACTCCAATATATCCATATTGCTGAACACAACATCAAAGAGCACCTGGCCCGCTTTCTCAACTTTCTTGGCATTTTCGACCTCACGAAATATATGATCATACGCAATTTCCAAAATATCCAGGCTAACACCAAACTGAAATAAAAAATCGTAGAAAGCTTTTATGGAGGTAGAAAAAGTGAAGAGGTTTAAATGGAAAATTAATATTTTATAAGCAAACCTTTAGGACTTTTTGAGAAGTAGGTTGCACTTCGGGAAAGGCGCTGGATGAACCTGTTGGTATAGGCTCAGTTTCGCTATATTTAAATTTATCTAACTCTTCAATAAACGATTTCTAAAAATTAAAATTGATTATTATTCATTTCATTCATGCATTCATTCATTAAACTTTTTGTTAGTCTGTATAATTATTCTATAAATCATCAGTGTACCTCATCTGGCTCATTCTTGTTACTCTCTGAATTCGATGCTTCGAATTCTTGAGTATCAGTCACAAAAACAGAATTTTCAGTTTCCTGTTTGCCATTTTCAGGCATCGTTTGCGTTTCAGCTTTCTTAGGGACGATGCGTCCCTCAACGAGATTTTTCCCCAGCCTGAGTAACCTGAGTTTAAAAGGCAGAGACACTTGCCAATTTACATTAATTTGGTGCAAAATACATTATACAAGTTATTATTTTTACAATGTACGAGGATCCTCAGACTTCAACGTTTGCATCAATTGTAAAGACTCGGCAGAATTTGCTCCCGAGGACATCAAGTGGCTTTCCATATCATGAAAAAAGAATCGAGTGAGGCGTTCCATTCTAAATGAAATAATATGAGCATCAGTTTTATTTAACATTCAATAAAATGAAATCTTCAATTTTAATACAGAGCGCAAATACAAAGCACAAAACTTACGCCAAAGGGTCTTTGAACCAGGAATCCAGTAGCTTCTGCAATTTTTTTGGAAGCACCATTTTCAATTCACTGAAAGAAAGGCTGCCAAGTTTTTCGGACCTGGAAAATATGAGACATTTCATTGAATATTTATTTTTTGTTTTGTTCGAAAGTTTTTAAATATCTTACGACCTAGCAATTCCACGGATATTTTTATCCAGAAAATCTACGGATGACAAAGAATTTTGAGAAGAGCAAGACGAGACTGGCGACTCATAACCAAAATTATCCCCAGTCTGCAATGGTTCACTTGTATACATTTCCTCATCCTTGCCATTCGTAGCGTTCAAAGTTTCAGATTCATTCAAACCCTTCTTAATAGACTTTTGAAATTCCTCCGGTAATGGTACTGTCAAATCTTTTCCAGTAGAAGGATGTTTCATGACAATGCAGTACTGAAGGATACCTTCTCCAGGTAAAACTTCAGGGTTGCATGGTGGCTCTGGAACTCGACCTGTTTCAGCAACCTCAACCTGTGGCTGTGTCATTTGAGTTGGTTCAGCACTTTGAACCTTCGGTTGTGTCATTTGTGGTTGTTCCTCCTTTTCAACCTGTGTTTGTACCACTTGAGTTGATTCATCATTTTCAACTTGTGGCTCAATCGAAGTCTGATCTCCAGTCTCAAAAGTTTTTAAGTCCCTGCAGACAATAAAGTATTATTAAAGAAAGAAATTTCTTTCCAAACGCAACAATTAAAAAATAGTGGGTTATTAATGTTTTTACATGCGGGCGAGCTCCAAGGTCTTGCCATCTTCGTACAAAGTTCCTGTGCTACGGGTTGACGGTAGCCCTACGTTAATAAAATTTATTTCCAAAAATATTTCGAATCATTTACTAGCGAGTTTGAGTTCTCACAAATTGGTAAGCCAGTATAAAGTTTCAAATGTTAAACCTTTGTCAGTGCGCCGAATTTTATTTGGAGGCGACGACGAGCTATTTCCTCCCGTTTCATCAGAGTAATCCTCCATTTCCTCACCACTTGCAACAGAATATTCTAAGCGTGAAATAGCTCTTGTGTTGGTGTTTGACATTATGTCAAACTGTCATTCAATGATGGATCCAATTAAAATAAATAAATAAACTTATTTTAATATTTTAATAGGATTACAATTAATTGAAATTTATTAACAGTCTACCCAAATTCACGTTGGGTTTTATCTTATTATGTAAAACAATTCACAACAAACTGCTGCACATGCCAGAGCTGCTGCATATACATAACAATATCTGCCTATATTATTTGCATTTTGGTATGTCTTGTATGTATGTATGTATGTATATAATAAAAAGCAAACAAATGTATGTTATAAAAGAGTTCTCGTTGATTCTACAATGTAAATGTAATATATAGTGAGTGAAAGAAACCTGTTAAAAGTCTGAGGGTGATGATAGAGATCGAGTATACAAAAAAGGTTTTCTACTGTTCATTCTGATCCTAATGAAATGTGATATCTTTTTTCCATTCGCATTTCACTATATCATTCCAATTCGTTATACAAACACCTACCTACACCAATTCTTTTATTCTACAATGATATTAATATTTGGCCAAATTCACCCCTTTATCATTAATGTAGATAGAAGAAGATGAAGACCAACATTAACATTCGGTTAAATCACATTTGGGGTTACATGAGACGAATAAATTATAATGAGTAACTAAAGCAGGGATAAGATACAGTTGAAACGATACAGCGATTCAGATTTATAGAATACTTATCATCCGTTCTCGTAGTCAGATTGAATTAATCGGGGAAAACTCATTTATCAGATCACACAATGATTTAAGCGCCAGCGGCATTACTGTATTGAATTCAGGAAAGGTGTCACTGATAGGATTAACCAAGCGGCTTTGTTGTGGGTAACATGTAACATGACACAACGAAAGTTATAATTACGATGAGTTCATCAATTTATTCATCATCAAGCAAAGAAGAAATACCTAAGTATTTTGCAGTATTAAAAATAATTGTAGCAAGTTGCATTTTTATTTATAAATAGCATTTTTTAAATTAATAAATATTTCTCTAATTAGTCAATTGAATGACTTCATTTATTTCCATATAATTATAAATTATTACTACCTGTCTGCATATTTCTTGTCTTTTATTAGTTACGGTTTTTTCTGACAGCAATTACTCTGCTGAGTGCGGACTTACCTTCACTTCCTGGCGCTTGGCTCTCCCAGTTCCCAGAGAAAACCTCCTGGCACTCTTTACACGAAACTTTTTATTAGCAGGCGATTTCTGTTATGTGATAATGATTGCAGGTTAAGTTTTCCCGATTTTAACTTTTTAACTTGTAATGTAGTTCATTTCGGCGGATGTCTCGTTTCTTTTTCACATTCGGATCAGTGCGGATAATATTTTTAATCCGCTACTCTCAATGGGTATAAAGTTTATCATAACGCTTTTAAATTGTATTTCACACTAAAATTGAGAACGCTGCAGAAGCGACTGCTGTTGTGAGCGCGTAAGCCGGATAAGCCTGCTTTTCTAACACTAATAATGAAAAACCCACAATCTATATACGTGCATCATGCATCTTTATTCTAATATTAATATTACTTGAAGAAATTATGAAAAAGGTTCATGTCACACGATTAGGTAGACACTAGACAAGACTGTAATTTATCATATAAATCTAATAATTGTAAAAATGGCACTAAGCATGGAAAGGAGAGAGTCACTTAAAATGAAATAAATTATCAATTCATTCACCAATAAACGTTCAGTTAATAAGAGGAGGAACGGTGCTTAAAGGATGTTTCATTTTTATTTTTTAGAAAGTACTGCAAAATGCAAGCAAACTACAATTTGAATTTAATGTATGAACTTGATGTTAGATCATTCTCAACATGAGTCGAACAGGAATTGGTAGATGACAATAAATCAAGCGACTATAATCAACATGACAAGAATAAATAATTATACACTATCAGTATCAAATTTAAAAAACTGTTTAGTTTAATAAAAATCAATATTAAGTAAATCACATTTGTAATCGCATTTCTTGATACAGCATCCATCCAAAATGATGAAATCACAGTAACGAAAGCTTGTCTTCGACTTGAATTGCTTTTTGCCTTCATCTTGTTTTACCAACCTGGGTACTTAGCTTTGGTTGTATAAGCAAGGAAAATGTAGGTTGTTTGTACTTAAGGTTTTTTTTCGTTTCCTATCATGCAAGAAAATTTATTTTGCACACGGTATTGATTACTATACTTTCATTGCTTCAAAAAATTCTGAAATCAACCTACTTTTTCATCAGTGAAGCTTCATGAATGAAAACATTGCTCGTACTCATGAACCAAAAATGCTGCTGGGTGATACTTGAGCTGAATAGTCTTCCGCGCCATTTAATCTTTACTTTTTTGTAGATTGTAGTAAACAATTTCTTAATAAACTAAGTAAGTTTTCTGTTACAGAATGAATAGCAGCGGCAGCGCAGGGCTGAAAATTACAATGAAAACTTTCTTCGTCTTTGTTTTGTTCTTCATTTCATGATCATGAAACATGATACAGAGAGAGGCAGACACGTAAGTAAGTAAGTATATGAGTAAGAATCCAAGAAACCAGTCCGAAGTTGACGGTGACCCACAAAGCGGAAGTCAGTCGTGCATGTTTGAATAATACACTGAGAAAAGAAAATACGTAATTTATCGTGTACGTGCTTAACCCTTTAGTTAGATGCACAAGATATTACTCGGAATGCTCTTCTAAGTACAAACGGTTAGGTACTCATCGTAAGGGTCAATTCAATGGGGGATGGTAATGATTCGGTCTGTGGTACTCCCAGCAAAATGTTATAGCATCGATATCATACCTATCTCTGCAATAAGCCTTCGAGCATACACCTGCGGTAACGAATTATGAAGAATGAGGGAATGAATTTGGGGTGAAAGATCAACTCTTTCAATGTATCGTCTCAAGAAAGAAACACTGCCGTCATATCAGTATCACATTATCAAGTTATTGGGCAGGTTTTTTTAACGAAAAACTACGTTAGCCAAACTAAACCTGACTAGTTATTTGTTCGTCGAGTAAGAGTTGCAAGAAGACGGGAGAGTGGATCACTCACACTATTTCGCACACAGGATCATTGATGTCGTCGTTCATGGTGGTCAGTTAGTTTAAGTAAAGTGAGCTGGTCACAGTTAAGTTGCTGGCTGATGCTGAGAGTTTCTCAGTTTTTTTGTGTCACTTCTTTTTCAAGCTAAAAATATATTCGCGCAGTGATACCGTCAAAGTGACAAGTCCCAATCTGGACATTCTGGTGCCATTTAAGGCATCATTAAGAACCGTAAATTTAGTTAGTTAAATAATTATAAGCCTTCATCATGGGACTTCAGTTACCTGACTCCTGGAGTAGGAGTTTTCTCCCCTTTTTAGGTTCAGTATACTTTCTCCTGTGTCAGTTTGTTACCACCGTGCAAGCCATGGAGCCTCCACAATCGCTTCCTTATTCAGTGTTAGAATATCCTAACAATGGGACGGTGTTGGCCCAACCGCCGCCTGCAGCAGTGGCTGTTACAGCTGGAAATGGAACGTCTAGCAGAGCAGATAGACGTAAGTTTACAATCTCATACTCTTCAATTTGAAACCTCCATAACCTCCATAACCTCCATAAACCTCCATCAGCATCTTTTAGCTTCTGAAGTTGCATTTCTTTAAAATACAATTTTAAAATGCAATTTTTCCTCATTTACAACTTAGGCAAAATAAAAATGAAATAGACTTTTTTTTTCTCTGATTCTCTGAAAAGTTGATTCAAGGTTTTGTTTTAGTTTCAATGCAAAAAATATAACTGATTTTCACAGAGATTATTTCGAATAAAAAACAGTTGACCTATAAAAATTACCCGCATAAAATTTTATTGATAATCGATTAATGGAGTTTTGTCAAGAGTAACGTTCAGAATACCAAAAATGGATAGGTTTGGCATTTGACAAGCAAAACGTTTAAGGAGCAACACCACGAATGTGAGTGCAACTAGGCCCTGGTACCGTTGTTCGCGTTTGACCTGGAATTTAAAAGTGATGTAACTTATATGTGTAACGCAATTATTCAGAGAGATGAAATATCTGGCAAAACATTTTCATCACATCACTTTGCAGCAGGGTTGACCAAAAACAAGTTTTACCCTAATACCGGAGGAGTAAAAAGTGAGCAGCATACTTACATACCACAACCACACAATTCCTCCATTCATTCCCGTACGATTTTGAAAAAGTTGTTTGCACACATTTGAGACCAAGACCAAGACCAAAGGTTTATAAAGATTCTTGTGCTGAAACCACCTAATTCTGAGTTTTAGTAAAAAGTTGTCAAGCAGGAAAATAAAATCCGCTATTCGCCCAAACCCAACCAAACCCTGCCAAGAAAAGGAGGTGACGCTGGTTTGATCGTGGCGTAATGATACTTTGTTAGTTCTTTTCTGTCTCTTGCATTCAGATTACGCCATGAATTTCTTACGTATTCATGATACTAAACAATATTTTTATTTACTGGCTTTAAAGAATGTCATGTTTAAGATTTCAAACAATAAACCTTCGTGAATAAACATTTAGGTATAAAAATTATTTTCAAATTTGCATTTTCATAACATAAGCTTGGCTCGAATACAAAACAAGTCACAGGATCTTGTCTCGTGCATCATCACCATCAAAGGTCAGAGAAATAGAAACGAAACCCAGAAAAAATATCAGCTTTTCTGCAGTAATGCACTGAGTGTTTCTTGTAAACTAATAAAGGACGTTATGCATCATTCTAATTCTCATCCATCCATCCGCGTCCGCTGCATATCGTGCAGGCATACATAAATGATTACTGTAAACATTTCTCTTCAATTCCTGCAATAATCACTTAAAGGATGACGATGCTTATCGATCTCATGAATGTTTTTAAACACTATTTTGGCACAGAAATGCTAATACCCACTTCACACAAACGACCATGTTTATATCGTAACTCTCATCATTTTGTGTTAAGTGAGTTGTAGAAAAAAGGTAATTTTCTCGATCATCATTTTGTGGCATACGTAGAAAAAAAATGGTGAGAAGAAATGAAACCTGTAACACGAACTTGGTCATAATTAACCCCAACCTTTTGACATTGTTTACCTATGTTCACGAAAAACTCTAATCCTTTGTGACCTAATTTTCAATTAAATGGAAATTTTTCAGTAAATGTAGCACAAGCGAAATTTGCATTTAAACCGATCTGCTCCATTCCATTTTGATTTGAATATGATTTTTTGCATTCGCAACAACTTTTAAGCATGTCATCAAAATGCAATTTCAAAAACCCGGATATAGAGTCAGAAAGAAAGGAAAATCAGAAAGTATCACCAGAATGGGAAATGCAGTTTCATTGATAAATTTCAGTCATCGTTAATACACGTGACCACAACAATGATCATAGGTAGAGATGCAATATAATGATAGGCATACAGCTAATAATTTCAGCACAAAGGGGGTCAATTCGACACTAATTAAGCCAAAGCCAGACGGCAATCAAATTTTCACTACT
>VYYJ01004382.1:0-13557 GCA_021029165.1 Cyphoderus albinus
CTATAACCTTCCCCGGCCCGGTACTAATCACTGTGCCAAATTTCGTTTCAATTGGTTCAGCCGTTTTTGCGTGATGATGGAACAGACAGAAACGTACGCGAGGATTTTATATATAGAGATAATAGAATATCATGCAATAACGTATTGATTTGTTTGGTTGCTCATTTATAATCAATACATAACGTTCATAATTGTTTATCATAGGATGTTGTGGATATCCGATTTGAGTATAATCAATAAATAACTTATTAGCAAAAATAAAAGTACCTAATAATTCATTATTTTGATGTGTTTATCCACCAAGCTATTGCATTCTTTCATATTGTCCCCACTTCTGCACGTGCACCTGTTTAAGCACCTGCATTTTTTCTGGATGTTTTACATTATTCTAATCGTGATTGAATGAGCAGCATTTACAAATCCCACAATTTTGTATTTTATTTCATTAAGATAAGGTAAGGACAACGATCGATTCAACGACATGGATAGATAAATTATAATTTATTCTGCCTGTAAATACGAAATCTAGAAATCCAAAACGGCAGCTAAACATCCACCTCTGTTTATGCCAGTACCGGCTTATGACTAAACATGAACCTGAGATGAGATATATTCGATGTCAATAACATTTGTAAGTCATGAAGTGATATTTCCTTTACTTTGTCTCCACATATTGTAGATAGTCTACACAATGAAAGAAAAAATTCCACAAGAAGACTATTTATGTTGGACACAAAGACAGCAATAAAGACTTTAAGGACTCGGTCCGTTCGAGAAAGCAGGAGCACGTCGGTGGTCGAAGTAGCCATTTACCTTTTATGTACTTAAATAAAATTTAGAAGCTGTAACATTTTTCTTCAAAATGCGAGAATGATTATGTTCTTGTGGCCAATTTTTGTTCAGGTACTCAAACAGAGTATACAATGCTAAATGGTTTTCCCTGGCTGACACGCTTCAAATCAGTTCTAGCGTAAATGAGTACCTTTCTTCGTGTTTCTTTTCTTATCCATTTCAAAGATTATCCTTCCACACCACCATACCATATCTTATTTTTGACGGTGTCCCATGTCAGACAGAGATAAAGTTACCAAAGCCAAAATCCTTCCGTAAACGTAGATATCTATTTTACAGTAAGCTGTCCCGTTTCGCTCTGCATCCATTCTTACTTCTATCAATTTATTTTTTGCCTATGACTTTCTATGTATCATAGAATTCAGTGCTCAATTTTCATGTAAAAGTCTGCTTCGCTAATTTTTCGCGAAGTTTATAACAAGACTGACTGACTGACATGCTGCTCTTTCTCTCCCGATCTGCTCATCTTTTTTTTGCTCGAGTTTTTATTAAATTTAATAATTTGTTTCTTTTCGCTGAACATGTTCAAATAAATGATATTGTACCACTTTCATGCTGCAAAGCTATGCTATGTAAGCAAACAGAGTTGTCAGTCTTCATCATTCACCTCTTTTGCATTGGTATTGATAGCAAGACGCTCGCATAGAGTTTTTCTCTTCTACAAAGTAGTCTCCTTTAGTTTTTATGTAAAAAGAGAAACAGGTTCGTTTCATATAAAGGCAAATGATGTATATTTCATTCCATTGTTTAGGTTGACGCGAAGGTGTTCGTTTACCAACTTTTTTCTCCTTTTTTAATACAGCTGGGTTTGGGTCGGTCTTGGTGGTGTACACACAGACGAAGCGAATAAGTGTGTTCACGTCTCTTGTTTGTCGTGCTCCTGTGATCATGAACATCGTGTCTTCTTCCTTACTTTGCCTTCTCTAGTCCCTAATCCCTACATCACACTTATTTTTTCATAGTCAGTCACCATCGGCATCGCGCATATAATCATCATAATATCACTGAATCGAATCAAATGAACGATAAACGTATGCAGTAGCAAGACGAAACAAGTGTATTGAACATCGAAGTGATGAGGCTGTAGAGTTGTCACACGGTCGACTCGGTTTATTAACACGTTTACATTAACTCAAAAAAATAAATTTCAATGTATAGTCATAGTAGTCAGTCACATATTCCTCGGGTTTCTTGTGTCATTTATTGAAATGAAGTACACAATGTTTGCGCAGTGGCGAGAGAAGGAGCATTCTCTGTGACTTACCGCTGTTCCTTTTCTCTTCTGCCACATAAATTATTGTGGTAGCATGGTTAATTATTGAATATAAATTTCGATGTGAGACAAGAGGCAAGAGGTGAAGCGACATTAACGTGCTCGACAGAAAAAGAGGAAGTCGACTTGTCATATTGTAACGAACTTTTTATCTCTTGCAATCTTAAATAGTGTCCCTATGTAAGGTACCTTGTTAACAAGAAACAAATAGACAAAAGACGAGAGGAAATCGATACAAAAAATTGTCATCATTATCAACGTGTGTGTGCGATTTGTGCAACAACTCCCAGGTTTAACAATGGGACTGTGCTAAAGCTAACGCAAAAATGTATTAGACTTGTAAAGCAAGATCAGTGCTCTTAATTTTTCGCCAATTTTTATAAGTGCAATTTCAGCAACATTCTGCAAACTAAAATTTTAGTTGCTGCATGTTCAAATTTTCAGGTTGGTAGAAAGAAGCCTAAAACCTAAGCAATTGTATGAAGTATCTTGTTTTAAGAATGCGCGATGGTGTTGCTGTTGCATTAAAAGAAAAGTATTTACAAAATTCATAGTGTGTTTTTTCTCACTGAAGGGACTGAAAATGCACTTCTGGATTGACCGTTACAACCATCCGATCGAATAAACGTTCATGCTTCTCATGGAAAAGGAAAAGTTTGAGAGAAATCTTAATTTTAGCACGACCTAAATTACTCTCACGGTGGTCCCCTGGTTTATTTGCACCCGTCATGCAGAAATTCAGCTCTCAGAAGGCATCAAACACTGAGAAGTTACCACAGCTACTCAAGCACAAGCACAATTTTTATATAGACTAGGTAATGCAGTTTTTAAAATTGCGATTAAAAATCTTTAATTTTCGAGTTATGTTATTTATTAACTCTCACTCTTTTTTTATGAGTTCAAGTACAAACTTTCTTCTCTTTTTTAATAGGAGAGAGGAGAGTGCACAGGTCGACGGAGATTTTTGTTAGCGTTGTACATAATTGCTACATTGATAGGATTTGCTGACAAGCAAACATACTTTTAGAGTCGTAAAGCTCAATAACACTTAAAAATGTTAAATGCCTGTTTCACATTTGTCGCCCGTCGGAGGCGATTTTTTCTGCTCAAACTTGTAGCAATATTTTGTTTTGTCATGACACTCCTGCTATGGTCCAAATCACAACTGAAACCGGGAGGAAACATGAACTCCATCGAAGGCAGTGAGAGATTAGTTGCCTCTTTCGACGAAGCAAATATTGATATTCCGAAGGCAGACGTTCAGAGCAATTTTTTGAATAGCGAGGAAAGTCCGAAGGATACTAATTTAAATCATGAAAAAACAAAATCAGACGGTTACAGTACCGGAAATGAAAAGGAAGAAAGAGAAAGAGCGATGTTAGAGAACAAGGATGAGTTTTTGGAGCCGGTTTTAAAAGACGTCCAGTATACAGAGATCGATCTCAACGCTCGCAGAATGAAGTCACAAGGACACGATGATTATGATGACGAAATTGAGGATGACATCAAGCGAGTAAAGCCGGGCTTAGGAGAGAAAGGGAAAAAGGCTACCGTCCCAAGTTATCAAAAATCTGTTGCTGATAACATCATGAAGAAAGAGGCTTTCAATAGACTGCTTAGTGAATTGATCTCACCTAATCGTTCAGTTCCTGATACGAGAGAACCTGCGTAAGTAATATAAAGCCATTGCATTGCCAGCAAAGAAAAAACTTATATAAAAGAATGCTGAATGATCTTTTTTTAAATTGAACAGGTGTCGCGATGAAGTTTATGACGACGATTTGCCAAATATGAGTGTTATTATTATTTATACCAACGAAGCGTTCACCAGTTTAGTCAGAACTTTACATAGCGTCATTAACCGAACTCCTGCAAAACTTCTACGAGAAATCGTTCTTGTCGATGATTTCAGCGACCATCGAGATTTGAAAGGGAAGTTCGAAAGATATATTGCCACAAAGTTTGAGCCGGGGAAAATTAAGCTACTTAAGTTGTCGAAGCGTTCAGGCCTGATTCGCGCAAGAATGATTGGTGCTCATGTTGCAGTAGGAGATGTACTTCTCTTTTTAGATGCTCACTGTGAAACGATTGACAAATGGTTAGCTACAATTTACCAAATTACATTTTTATAAATACTCGCCTTCCAAGTTTTGAGAGAATTTAAAATTTTATCTTAAGGGCTGAACCGTTGCTCCAAAGAATCAAAGAAGACCGAACAGCAGTTGTCTGCCCAATCATTGACGTCATCGACGACAAGACAATGGAATACTATCACGGCAACGGAGAATTCTTTCAGATAGGCGGGTTTACGTGGAGTGGTCATTTCACTTGGATTAACATCCCAAAATATGAGTCCGACCGGAAAAAGCATCACCATTCTCCAACCAGAAGTCCAACAATGGCTGGTGGACTGTTTGGAATAGATAGGAAATACTTTTGGGAAATTGGGTCATACGACTCAGATATGCAGCGTGAGCTTTTTTAATCACAAGTTTCACATCCTGTATTTTTAAATAAAGAGTCCGCCCTTATTTTATACGGGTACTATCTTTTTATCTTTTTTTAGTTTGGGGCGGAGAAAATTTGGAAATGAGTTTTAGGGTGAGTGAGTGTGAAGAAACTTTTATTATTATTGTTATTACGATGTCCGTAGAATTGTATCTTTCGACTTTTGGGGGTTCGATTCAATTTTTTAGGTATGGCAATGTGGCGGCTCTGTAGAGATCATTCCGTGTTCAAGAGTTGGACACATTTTCAGAGATTTCCATCCTTACAGCTTTCCAAATAACGTTGACTCTCATGGACTGAACACTGCAAGATTGGCCGAGGTGTGGATGGACGATTACAAAGAACTCTTTTACTCGCACAGAAAAGAATTGAAGGTGCGTTTGTGCAATTAAAACTTAACAAACATGGCCAACATGGGAGAATAGGGAGAATTATGATGACCCTCTAATTTAATTTTTCTAACACAGACTGCAGCCTGGGGTAATGTTGACAAACGCCTTGCATTTAGGGAACGCAAAGATTGTAAAAGTTTTAAATGGTATTTGGACAATATATACAAAGAGAAGTTCCAAATGCAATATGAAGCGAAATTATATGGCCAGGTAATTAGACTGGAAGTGGAATATGTTGCAATTTCATAACGTTTCCCCAAACAAGTAAAATGTGATTGTTTTTTTCAAAGGTTAAAAATGCCAAATCCAGTCAGTGCCTTGATAACATGCAACACTCGGAATCAGACGAGTACTCACTGGAACTTTATCCTTGCCATTCACAGTTATACCCAAGTCAGGTAAACACCCGTGGTTTATGTCCTCCTAAATTAAAAGTATTAATCTGTACCCCGTTATAATAAAAAAATTGTCTTTTTACAGTTATTTTTACTTAGCAATAAAGGCGAATTAAGAAGAGAATCGGAGTGTGCCTCAGTCGGAAGTGACAACGATGTCCAAATGGTCCAGTGTGAGCACCTTCAAGAAAATGATTTATGGGATTTCCAAGACGGTCAGTTATACAATCGGAGGTCGGAAAGGTGCTTATCCGTTGTTCAAGTAGACGGTAAATCAAAGGCGGTGCTAGAACCTTGTGTCGGTGGGAGTAATCAAATGTGGGAATTTGATGCGCATAAAAATGACTCTGAAAACTAACGACTTTTTGAGTTTTCTTGTGTGAAAAGTGATACTAAATTTTTAAATCCGTTTCAAACCACCCTTCACTCAAGCCTTCACAGTTAATTTATGGATTCTTGTCCTGTGAGAGGAGGGCAGGAAATAGTGCATTTAAAGTGGGAAAAATTTAACAACCACCGCTTAGTCAGCCAATAATCATTTCCCACTTTCCGCAGTTGTGACATTATCTTACGTGTAACTTATAGATTATTGTTTTACCTTAGTGGAGTTTATAGTTAAAAAATTTCAATGAAGCAAGAACTTCTTAGTGCTCAACGTTGTTGTACTGCTAGCAATACATTAATTTATCACCGTTATCTTAGCAGTACTAATGTTTTTTCTGGGTAAATCAATTGGTGAATTTTAAATGCTCAGGTGATTATACCTATATATGTAATTGCTACATTTAATTATATAATCAAGTGGCTTTCAAATGACTTTTGTGTCGACGAATTATATGAAACAATATTATCAACTATGAAGACTTACGTATGATACGTCGATTTAGTATTGAACGGACGCTCGCCGTGATAAATAAATTTAATTAAAAATTGTGTCTTGAAGATTAAACTTTAATTTAAATAATTAGCAAGGCTTTGTTCGGGGATTATTCAGTACTGCTCCCGTATATTTAAGACTAGCACTTGTTAAAGCATATCAAAAACTTATGTTAGTAAAAGTCTTCTTTGGGCAGCCACGAACGCCACTATTTAAAGTTAGTAGCTTATATTGTTAGTTGTACCTGTTGTTAAATGCATTACTATATATTAATTCAAGAGGCGTTTACAAAATTACAGGTTAAACACCGTAGCTGTGTTGCTATAATGTTACGATTACGATATTAATTTGCTACTCCAGATAAGTAACAGAAGTCGTAAATTGTAGTTCCGCTTAGGTCTTTCAAGCCAGTTATTCTGAAGTTTATTTGATTGATACGAATCGAACTGAATCGAAGTACGAAAACCGTTTATACGTAATATTTTTAAAATTATTTTATCTAGAAGCTTCTATAAAGTTAGATCATCGGGTTATGTGTACAAAATGACATGAATAATTCGAAGATGCTTTAATGTTTCAATGGCATATAGTAAATGTGTTACGTCAATAACAAGTCTGCTGGTTAATAATTACTGTTTCAACTCAACTTGAGTACTCATTCAATTACACAGCAGACCAATTCAATGCTATGTATTTATATATAAAAATTAAAATAAATTTTGTTACTTAAAACTCTAAATACAGAGTGTAATGACTAATGTATGTAGCTCCTAAAAGGAACGCTTTTTAAAATAGTAACATTCCTCCATTAAACCACCAAATTCTTTACGGATTAATCAGAACAACACAATAATGTTGTCTAATATGCTTTGTCAAATGAAATGATTTAACAACGTTTTAAATTCAGTATTTTGTTTCTTGACCAAGATTTTTACCCTAACTAATGTATCTTACTTTTTTTCGAAAGTTCAGTCAAAAGTAAACCGAGAAGATTTTGCATTCTTTCGGGTTAACTTATTGATATTTTTGTAGTAATAGTATAATTTAAAATGTACTTTATAAGTTTAATTCAACGTAAATTCTGACCTAAATCATTTAAAATAAATATTAAGTTGTACTTTGTAAGTACAAGTTGTAAGTTGTAGTGTAATAATAGATAGGAAAAAGAATTTATATTATATTTAGAGTCGAAAGAGTGTAAATGAGTGATGATGTGATAACTTTTAATTAGCAAAATCTATGTAAATGAGTTTCTGTTTTAAGCAGCTGCCTATACGTAAAATAATTTAGTGATAAAAATGAGAATAAAGTCTGTTGAACAGTACTACACGAAGAACTATCATCGTCGTAAGCATGGAACATAAGATTCAATTTCACTGCTTTGCGTAATATTGCTAAGGAAAAACTATTCTAAAACATTTTCTACCTTTCCTGATTCTCCTTTTACATTCTTTGAATCCAGAAATCTTGGAAGGGTACAAATTGCACTCGGGGAAGACAGATTTCCAATTCCGGGTTTGTGAAAATTTTTTGTAATTTTAACCACATGACACCATAATCAATTACATACTTTTGGGAGGTGCGAAACGAAATGGCGAACACTCTCTTTTGTTGGGAGAAAACCTTTTGGAATGGTTTCTGCAGACCTCGATATCCTGGCGTCTTTATAATATTAATTCTTAGTGTAAGAAATAACTTTTCCTGAAACACAAAATTACTAAAACCCAATCTTTTACTACAATCACGGACTTACAAATAAATTGTGCATTTTTTTAGCTCCTTTGTACACTCTACGCTTGTGTACTTCTTCTGATGTCCAACTATTACGAGAACTTTTCGGAGGTCCAACATTTGGGCTATTTGTCACTGCTAGGGTCCAATATCCTTACAATACTTCCCGGCTTTCTTTCCATTCATTTTCTTTCTCTGCGTCCAATACGCATGAAAATAAGCTACTGCGTATTTGTAAGTGTCCCAACTCATAAAAAACGTCTCTTGTCAGCCGAAACAATTATAACTGCTTACTAACTTAAAGTAACATCGGTCCTGTCCTGGATATTATTACCAATGTTCCAACATTAACAGGCAATTGTTATCCTTTGTTTGTAGCTTCATATAGGATTCATCGTTGCTATTATACTAGGATTGACTAGTCTCATGCTCTTGCTGCTCCCTCCGACGAATGAAGAAATGCGAGATTATACCTTACGAAACCTAAGAATTTATCACAGAGCTCCTTTCATGCTAAAACGGTTGTTTATGGAATTGGTAATACTTTTCAAGTTTTTAAAAAATCTGACATTTCTAACTCATGTGTTAAATGTATTTACCCATCTCAAATGAAATTTTGCAGAAATGCTGCGGAATAGACGAATTTGGTGATGTTTTTGATACCGCGAAGAGGTTAATTACAGAGCACGGTGAGAGTTTTGAGAATGACACAACTACAGAGGTCACCTTTTACCGCATCCCGAAGGCTTGTTGTAAACAAGACGATGAGGAAACTTTTCAAGAATGTGAAGAGAAATGGACAGCGAACCCGGTGAATGAGACAGAGTTTCAAAGTAATAAACTAAAGTACCTCTACAATGAACCTTGCCTCCAAGGAAAAGATTTTTCCAGCATCGAATCTACAGAAACTTACAGCTTGTATGTGAAGACGGCGCTGGCTGCTATCGGAGTTTTCTTTTTCATTTTCGGAATCCTTATTGTGTTCAATTACTACATTTGGTACAGACTTCGAAGAGTTCCATTGCCTTTTCGACCGAGACACTTCAATGAAGACATTCTACTTTGTGTTACCTGCCATTGGGGTAAAGTGAGACGAAACTTGAACTGCGAGATCAGACACCTAGAACTGCTGGATGACATTATTCTTGAGCAGAATAAATACAGAAGAATACACAACGACTTTCTTACACGCCATGAATTGATTAAACGATCACTTATGACAATTAAAGAACAAGAAAGGGACAAGAGAGTTCAAAGGACATTAACTTCGCAAAAGCCTCTTCATACGAAGGCATCAAAACACCCCCTCGATACGTCCCCAAAATAGTTTTGAGACACGCTTCAAAGAATAAATAAAAATTCAACGTCTAACATTTCTATTCGTCATTTGGAATAAATAAAAACACTCAACAATTTCTCCAATGAAAATTTGGTTGTCGTCAAACTGTAAATTCCAATCGCCGTCTGAACGTTTAAATTTTTAGTGGAAGCTTCATTTAGTTGATATTCATTTCATGATTGTATTAAAATATTTCTTTCACAAGAATAATCTAGAATGCAAATAGGAACATTTTACTTAAACAGGCTGACAAACGTCCCGCAAACTAATACCATGTAGAACAAATCCTTCATTTACACCAAGTAGCAGTTTGGAATTTGTAAACTTGGTATATAGAAACTGGAACTTTGTATATAAAAAATCTTTGCTCATTCGTTTAAAAGTCACTTAACTGTGATAACTAAAATGGCAAAAATCCTTTGCGACTACATAACAATTCATGAACTATGCTTATGCTCTCCTGGAGATTCTTCGTATAAACAGAATAATAAAAAAAGATGCTTCCTTCGTACCCACACGTTTTTCCTAAGTTTCTACTTTTTCAGTAAAGCATCTGAGGTAATTTGCCAAAGGGTATCTTCTACTTCTACTTTAGCAAATGCATTCTCTCGAAAACAAGAAGAAAGCCGACAATGACTTCTTTTGACTACACAGAAACGCCATTCATTCTTAAGTTGAGGTTTTAGTGAACTCTGTTACTCCCAAATACATGCACTTTGAAAAGCTAAACTCGGAATGGGATTACCGCATGGGAACTTCCTTTTCAAGTAGGCGAGACAAAATCAGGCGGCGCATTGTGTATAATAAAATGATTTTTTAAACAGAAAATCAACATCATGGCTGGCCTAAGTGATTTTTAGCAATGTTTAAGACAAATGAATGGTATTAAACTCACGAAATCTGTTAAAGTTCAGGTTTTTAATTTTGAAAGTAAATTTGTACAGTGGGCGGGGAGGGAATCAAAAATCGCTCATCGCTGCACCATGTGCATTATATAATGATGCTATTTCACTGTTAAAGACAGGAAAAACATGACGATTTAAAGATGAGATTTATCCTGGTTCACGGCACTTTCAACCTAGGGTGTTGAGAAGATTAGAGAAAAATGCAAAAGAACAGAGAGGCGGGTGAAGATTTTGTAAAATGCATTATATTTTTTAACCTTCCATCGCCTATTACTTATTACAAAACAAAAAAAAAGTTTTGTCCCAAGTCCCAACACCAAAAATTGTACTATTAAAAGCAAACTAAATTCTGCAACACGAACCGTAACTTTTTCGTAACAATTGCATGCGTATTTGACATGTTTACTAACTGACAATGTAAGAGAAAAGGATGGATGCATGGAGGAATTTGTTTTTTGCAACATTGATTAAGTGAAGTATGTTTTAAAAAGTGACAAGACTACCAGTCTTGTGTGTTTATGATTGTGACTGTGGGGTATTTACATCACAGCCAGTTTTCCAAATGAAATCTCTCACCCTTCATGTGCAGTGGCATCTAATGCGATGCATCTAATGGTTCTTGGTCTCGTCTAACGTCTCCTCCTCCTAATTTTATTGTAATAACAATCCAATATTTCTTGCATTCTTTATACATCAATGAAATATTTACAAACTAAAGGGTGTGTGCTCAGGCCACAAATGCGTCTCGATAAAAAAGAAAATGAATGAGATACGACTTGCGACTTGTAATAAAGCTGACGATTCGTACCTTCCCATTTTTCTATGTTGTGGTGATGGAATGAGCCAGGGAAATTAAGTGAACGTTGCCAGTTAGTTGCTACAATCCGACGAAAGACAAGACGAGCAGAAAAGAAATGTAAAAAGTTTCAAAGAAACGATTCTTTACCATTTGCAAAATTGGCATTGGCAATCTCTTAGAATGAAGTTGCTTCACGAAAAGACTTGACTTGACTTTCTTGTATTAAATTTAATGCGAAAATGCCAAGAAATTTGTGTAAAAACGCTTCCGCTCTCAAGCACCCGGTGAAAATGCTCAAATCAAGAAATCACGTCATTCAGCGTATCGATAAATTTACACGGATGCGTTGGACTTAATGATAGTATGCAGCTTAGAGGTGTAAAGACGCGAATAGCTGACGAAAAAAACGACGATAATTGGGATATAACGCTCACACAATGTTAATTTCAGCCTGTAAATGCAGTGAAGTGGAACGGTTTGGATATTTTGATCTCTTATTCAGTATCAGTATCACAAGAAAAATCAAATTCTTCTATAAGAACAAAAGAGATTCTGCCTGCATGATCACTTCGAATTCTTACAATGTTGACTACGTTTTTTCTCATATGCTGAATGGTGTCATATTGTCTGTTTCAGTCAGTCACCGAGATGTATTAGCCTGGATCGAACACTTCTGAAATCGTTTCAATCGTGCAGAAAAAGAAATCAAAGCGAGCTCAGCAACAAAGGATGTGCACATGTTTTATTAGCTCTGCTAAAGCTCTTGACATCAGTGCACTGACAGGTCAGCATCGTGGAGATGACTAGATGACGCGTAGTGGTGTGTTATCATCTTCCTTCCAAAAAATATTTGGGAAAAGAAGCAGATTGGTTTCGAAATGTGACGTGATGGTAGTTTGAGTTGTGTTCAAATACGACAAAGCAACAACAGTGACTGAATTTTTTATTGTTTCTCTTCACGATCGTCATCATGATGATCACCAAAAATGTGAGAGGATCTTCCTTTCTTTATCAAAGAACCATTGTTATTTAAACATGCGTCCTGCCTACGTGCCAGGAAAAGGAATGTCAAATTGGTCTTTGTGATGAACGAGTATCTTTTCCCATTTTCTTCGTTTTTTCTCTAGTGGACCAACGTCACTGCGGAACGAATTTCAGTCGCTCCATCCGTCCTCCTGGCCGATTGGCTCGTCCGGTTACTTTCCTGCTTTTCTATTTATTATACATATGAGTGGTGAACAATGGACCAAACGAGAGATTCTTTTAAAAATGCATCTCAAACTGTGAAATGACCACGCAAGAATACTCATTTAAGCTCACTTTAACATCTGTACTCGTCAAATCTGACTCATAAAAACGTGGCTGGATATTAAACAACAGAAAATAAGGCAACTTTCCCGTGCTGTGCCATGTCATTTTAACACAACACAATGAATGCAATTTCAAGGCAGTATAATGCAATATTTAACTGTTAGCATGTTTATAACTTGTTAGCTATGCTCTAGCTCATCATCTTTTCATTCAGCTCAGGACATCAATGGAGAAATGGAGAAAAGGCAGAAGAATGAAATTTAAAAAACTCTAGCTGGATATATCTAATAAAATTCCTTTAGCTTTTTTTAGTGAGGATGCCTTGTGAAACGGACAGAATGGGATAAGAAATGGAAATCCTACAAATAGATTTTTCGATACGTTTGGTCCATCACAGAGCATATTTTCCTCTTTGGACAGGTGCACATAAGAACATCTCAAAAAGGACAAAGGAGGACTTGTTGGAATGAGTCATGGAATTGGAATGGGGCTTATTTTTTATTTTATGTTTTCTCGAACAGGGGAGAAAAAGCGATTCTTTGTTTTTCAGGTACACCAGTATCACACAGAAAACACAAAAGAGGGTGAAGAAAAACGCAGCAGGACCGCTGAGTGAACTAAGACGTAAATGGTCGTTGCACAGTCCTTTTTTAGCTTTTATTCGTTGGCATTATTATTGTGTAGTGTGACATGGACGGATGCGGATCAGCAGACAACTGAGCAACATTTCTGTTTCATTCTGGGCGGCTTAAACTGATAGTAAAAGTTGTATCAGTCTGTTTTTTACAAGGAATATTTCAAGATGGCTGTGACCAGGGACTATGGTCATCAAATTGTTTTTTGGGATACCAATCGAAGAAACAAAGAAGTAACATGCAACACGAAATCTGAACCGTTATAAAATGAATCTTCCAGACAAAAGGGGACCAAAGTACTTTAAACCGTTCAACCGTTCATAATTCCATTTCTTGTTTCAGTTTCTTTGCACACCTAATTCAGATATTGTCCTTACCCAAATTGCATACTTCGAGTTTGTATCTTTATTATCTAGTAGTGTATTCTTGATTGTAGGACAGAGTTGTACGGACTCGAGTGTATATTACACAAAGTGTATATCCTCCATTACCCCTAGTAAGGATTACCCCTAGTAAAAAGTACCCGAAGTAACCATTACC
>VYYJ01004383.1:0-13556 GCA_021029165.1 Cyphoderus albinus
ATCGAACTCCTCCACTTTCACCAGAACCTGCGGCTTATCCTTGTCCACCTCCGCTAGCTGTTCTCCAGATTTTCCTTCTTTTTCTGCAAAATACAAAATATATTAATATAAAATATTAGTCAATTTACTTATTTAACTGAACTTTTTATTAAATATAAAAAGTTTCAGACCGTACCTGAATTGGCAGATGGCTTTCCTTCAATAATCTGAATAAAAAGCACGCACAGTAAAATTCGAAGGAACATTGTGAAAAGCTTAAGACTGAAACTTTTCTTGTAGCGAGTTCCTTCTTTTTTGAAATGGTACCATATTTAAAATTCGTCTTCTTTTTATATCTTTGCGTTAAACAAAAGCCAGTGGAATACAAGGTTGCGCTCATTGTAATCACTGTAGACAATTCGTAATTCACAGAAGACTATAATGGCCATTTATTCATCCATAATGTTCATTGTCAATTAAAAATTTCATCATAATTAAATAAATAAATAAATAGTACACAATTTAAGACAATGGCAGTTAAACGGGTTAATGTAAACATCCCTTCGATTTCTATAAACGACCATTCAAAAAAGAGAAAAGCCATAAATTTTATGAGTTTGTTGTGCTATTTATAAAATGAGTTGGATGGGATTAGAATGAGCAATGCACTCGTTAATAAAAGTAGGAAAATGTTCGTCTGACACGAGTCACCAAAATGTCTAGATTTTTGACCTGGAGGGACACACGTGCCAATTTACATGAGTTTATGAAAACTTTTAGGTAATTTTGCAAACCATGCACCAAAAAGAAAGATCGAGATCGATGCAAAATTGCATTAAGCTTTTCCATGTATTATCGAGGCGAGGGTTCATTGAAATACCATTTGCACATAGTGTAATAGTGTGAATAATTAGTACTTTTACATAGCTTAAATAAAAAATGAAGTAAAAATAAAAGCAGAGAAACAAGGGTGTAGTAATTTAAAACTCATTCATTTATTATGCTTATTTAAATATTATTTCTTATTCTTATGCTAACGCCCTTGCCATTTCTCCAGCGTCAACACTTTGATGTTTTCCAATATTTTCGAAAATCATTTATAGGTCCTCTTGCTTTTGTCGCTTCCATGATTTCATGATCGATAAGAACAAACGCGTATATTTCGTATCAGCCAATTCAGCCAAAAATAAGCTTTAGAATTGAGTATACCCATTTAATACTGTTTGGTCTAAAGTTCTTTGACTTTGACTCATTCGCAACTTTAAACACACACATAAATAATAGATGCCAACTACCTAGGTTTATTGGTGCAACTGAAAGTAGCCTTTAGACAAATATTTACCAAAATACCATTATAGCCCACCCCTTCACGTAATTATTTACCCCTGCGACCACAATGAGAATGCCCATAATATCAATAAAAGTTATCAAAACGGGCAATCGATTATCATCAACATTAGCCCATCAAAAGGGTTTTTAAGTTTTTGTTTTGGGGATTGCCTTTTAGTGCTTCAGAATTCTGCCTTATAGATATTCGCATCGCATTCCACTTGAAGTAGAAACGAGATATGGAAAAATTTCTGGGAAAGGTATTTCTCGTTGGACACACTCTTGCCGTTTACCCTTACACCTTAAAATGGAGTTGCAAGGAAAAGTTTTTCCATTTTACTATAAATCCCCAAAAACATTTCTGGTGGCAATCAAGCAACATTTTCATTTTCGCCAACGCAATCAAGGCCACATTGTTTCTTCTAGTTGATGGAAAAGATTACTGGAAAAGTGAAAGCATCATTATTTTCTTGTTTCACACAGTCTGGTTCATTGGAGGTTGGTACTGCTTGATCCACCAGTTTGTTCACTGGCGTCATTCCACAGATATTCTTCAGTTGGTTCACGGACTTTCTCGACTTCTCCAGAATACCCATTCTAAGCACCACAAGGAGAGTTTGATAAGACAACAAAAATTGGAGTTGCGGCTCCAATACTACATTACCTTATACTCTCTCCTGTCCATTTTTCTCTTTTATCCTCCAGTTTGTTTTTTCTTCCCAGGTGAACACTGGACACACGGATATTTTCTTTACCTACTCTTATCATCCTTTACCTACAATTTCCTGGCTGTGTTTTTTGGTGGAATTCTAGATTTCTGGTGGATATTTAACGTGACCTTCATCTATCTCCTGACGAGCCACGTTTTATTCTCATTCATCTACATCATCAAAGCAACTTTGACGCATTTAATTCATCAGGTCAAAACTGGACACAGTTCGATGACACGATCTGTGCTAATTTACTATCAACTCAGGATTCTTACCACTTTATTCAATCAGATTTTCGGGAAACTCTACATCCCGTCATTGAAGTCCGTTTGCTTCCTGATAACCATCTTTGGAAGCATTACCTGTGTGAAAGGAAGCAGACACGGAGGGATATTATGGACACTCGCTGGATTTTCTCTTGTTCTCACTGCAACTTCGATCTCCATGATTCTGTTAGAATTCAGTTCCATTGTACATCAGTTCAGCGGAAGGTTGAGGAAGAGCTTGCAAATGAGATCTCCGGGGTGGAGTGAGAAACAGGTCGTACTGAACAAGAGACTCTTGAGAACTTTTAAAGCTGAAGCGATTGAGAGTGGAGGCTATTACATCATTAGGAAAATTAGCTGTCTGAAAATATTGGGATTTACAACAAGGTCTTGTTGCAAGGTCTTGCTTTCCATTGAATGATGTAATCTGTGACCAGTCACTGGTCCCAGTGAGAATGATGAAAAACTTTCCAAAACAAATCGTCATTCTCCAGCAGTAAATACCAATTAATTACCAATGCACTGTACTGACCATGATTTAAATTAATGAGGTTTTCACATCTCAATGAGAAAATAAGTTGAGCTACCATCCACAGTTATCCGTACTGCCGCTTCATTACCTTATAATTATCTATGAAAGGTAAATTGGATTATATCCAGTTCATTAAGCTACTTTAAAATTGTTGCATTCATTGAAACAAAAATCCTCAGTTTTCACATAGCTCGGCTTACGATAAGAATTGTGATTGTATTCTCTTATTTTAAAGGATTTTTGTACAATTTCTACAAAATGAAGGTTTGGAACAGATATTATACTTTATACTACTGCAAATACAAAATTATACAAAACCTACATGAATTTTAAATATTGATAGACTTAATTATTAAATTTAAATTTTCCCCTCAGGTAATTGCGTTGACTATTATCGCCACCGTCGGGTCACTTGTCACCATTACATCAGCACTCCCATCCGAAGCTGCAAGTTCCGTGGCAGTTGCTCAGGCCAGCGACACTGATTTAGACAGTGACAATGGTCAAGGTCAAGTCATGTACAGTTACGCTGGGGTAATTTAATCAATTAAAATGTAATCAAAGTTCAAAGGTGCAATGCTGTTGATGATGAAGGTACAATTGAATAATTGATTTCTTAGGCAGTTGTTGGAGACGGTGGGAAACCGGTGATTTCACAGCTAACCATTGCTAAAGGCAAGGATGGAGAGTTCCACTACGCCAGGAACGAGAACGGCACCACAAAAACTGGGAAATGGAAGGGTCCGCTGCCTTCCTCCCCTGACCTCAAAGCTCTTCACGACAACGTGAACAACATCTCAAAGGAATTTGTTGATCCACTCGCTATTTTAAACCAAAGCATTGGGGACACTGTTCAGCAGTATATTTTCGAGGCACTCAAAAATATTTACTAAATTCTGTCATACATTGCTAAATAATGCATATAATCACTAATAAAGACGTAGACGTATTCATGTGGTACGTATTCATGTGGTATCAAAATGGTTAACTAAGACCCAATCACCAGTGCTTATCTTTCAATAAAATCCCATTCATCGTGGCCTGCATGATACCATCGTAGAAAGTGCATTTCGTGCTTTTCTTCAACTTAATTGACTTGCCACACTTAACGGCCAAAGGTCTCATGGCTCGTAACTGTTTCAACACAACTTTCAACTTGTAGCTTGAAGCTCCTCCATTTCTCCGTGAAATGATTTGCTTTCTCTCCATAAGAATCCTTTTCGTCCTTTCGTGGCTATCGGCTAGGAAAGGCAGTGTAATAAAAGATGCAGTGGAACCGGTGCATGACACCACCAGTAGGAACCAGTAAAGTGACAACGGTATCGCATCAGCATACCCGATGGCTCCAATGTTGCAGAGAATAATTACGTGAAAGAGGGTTGCCATTATGATCCTTGTCCATTCGAACAAAGCCACTTCCCACGTCTGTATCGAAAGCCTAAATTTGATGTATCTCAGCCGGAAGTCAGAATGCGAAGTTTTGGGGGACGTAACCTGAATCCAGCTGAGGTAGATGGAGTGAATCTCCAGCCAGTGGAACATGGCGCACACATAAAAATTCCAGAGTCTGCATGCTTCTGCCCAAAACAAAATCATCAGTGTCAACCTAGTCACCGTTGAGATGATCGACTGTGGCCCACCCGGGTAATTTCTGAGCACCATCTGGGACACTTTGAAAAACGGATCCAGACCTTCCTTTACTGTAGTGTAGCCAATGGAATAACCACGCCGTAAAATATTTCCTCGCTCACGAGAAACTCAGCAATTTTCCCGATAATCTTCCAATTTGTGGAGTTTTCCGGCAGAGAAAAATATTTTATTTCAGTTGACATAAGCCGCTTCATGCGCCCATAGCCCACCACAATATCTTCACAGTAGCGGAACATCACCCACCCAAATGACACATCGCACAGAGCAATTATCAAAAACAAAATCGAGAATGTCACTCTCACCGGACTTGCATCGCATGGACCAGATTGTAAAAACAACTGGGCACTGTCAGGACCCCAATTATGAAGACAATGTTGAGCATCGTTGCTCTATACCTGGAAGAGAACGTGCCTCTCGTAGAAAACATTTCCGTTTTCGGGTCCCATTCCAAAGGGAGTTGGGGAAACCAGAACCAAATCCGATAGAACAAAGTAACCGCCGAGGTACAACGCAGCTGGAAACTTTCTCCATCCTCCATTTTGGACGTCACGTCGTACTAAAATGATAACGATGACTGTTTTCTTACATGTTTTACCAATTCCACTACTTCGAGTGCCGACGATGCATGAGTAAGAATTCTATTGATATGCTTAGCTTTCTTCACAAGTGAAAATATTTACTACCTTATGGATGCCAATTAACGAGTTTATTTCCTGCATACTTAACTTAATTAACGGGCCAAACCCTCCACGAAGGAGATATTTTATTTTATTATACCACCCTTCTAGGTATTGTATAGTAATTAATTGAATGTTTCAAACGACCTATTATTTTAATAAAGAAAGCCTCTCCAGTGGGAAAATTCTGTTATTTTCCATACTGATGACTTTGTTGCTCTCATTGATAATTTTATTGTAATTAAGCCACCACTTGTGGTTATGTAAACCAATTCCAGGTTAAGGTCTGGTCTAGCCTAATATAACTTGTCTCTAGTCTTCGCTTACGCTTAAATAAGTAATAATAATGTTTTATTGCTAAATGAACCAGCCTGTAAATAAAGGGAAAAACTGAAGGTAAAAATTCTCCGAACCTTTGTTAATAAAACGATGCAAATTGGAGCTAGCTATACAAAACGTTATAAAAAAGTTAGTAGTTTATTCCTGCACATTTATATATTCTGACATCCATTCTGTCAGTAGAGGCGTGGCTGAGAAAATGTCAATTGATAAAAGTTGGTTAAACACGAAATGAAAATAAATCGTGAAAAGTGAACTTACAATTAGTGCTTCTGCCTTTTTAACGACGCCAACATACCTTTATTAACATCACATTTATTCAATATTAACAGAAACAGGAAGGTAACATTATAAATTAAAAAAGTTAACTCTGCGGAGTAAAAAGTACTAAAAATGCTTATCTCCATACTCCAATAAAAGCAGCGATACAAATGTAGAGAGCAATGGGGAAAATGACAAAAGTGACGAGATATCCAACGCCCTTGCAAACACATCCCACGAACATCCACACTTTTGAAAATGGCTTTTCCAGTACATCCTTCACACCAAAGCATAACTGACAACAGTGGAAAACTTCATTCACGGCAGACACACAATTCTCCAGTGACGCCAAGAACGCGAGGGATAAATGGCTGACTAGCTTGCAGAGAAACCACTTGGAAGCCTTCATTTCCAGCACAAAGAAGGTGACCACCCAGGTGAAAAGCATGAGCCGGAAGAAGCCAATCCAATTATCCTCCAGTTCCTCATCTTTGATTCCAAAAGCGACCATCGCATAGCTCTCATTGGGGGATTCGCATCTTCCCCTTCCGTAAATAGAGATAAGCTTCGTCTCCAAGCCGTACCTCAGGAAGGAAAACTGCGTCAGCCACTGACCCGCCTCGTTCAGCTTTATCCTCTTTTTGAAGAATCCACTGAGGAAGGAGAGACCGAGGAGCGTTCCACTCGACACCAGGATCGTTTTACTCACCGACTTGACACACAAAATCCCAATGAGGAAACCCAGACCCTGAGCAATGAAGCCAGTGAGATAAGTCGCCCTCAGGTAAATCTTGAACCTCTCTCCCTTCTCAATTTCCAGTTGTGTCCAATTCGCCGCCAATGGGCCAAGGTCCCCCCAGATAACTCCAAAGTCCTCTTGTTGAGTGTACACGTAAAAGTAGATTGAGTAGGCCGTTGGAATGATTAGCTGCGCCGGGATCTCCACCAGGAGTTTTGAGAAAAAATATGAAGGAGCTGAGTACCATCCATTTTGGAACTCATTTTGGAACAACTATTCCAAAATAAAAATTGCATCAACGTAAATAAAACTGTTGAAGATTAATCTTAGTTGTAACATTTATGACATCTTTGAAATTATGCATTTTACCTTGAATTCTCTAGGAAATGTGAGAGCGACATTGAGCAGCGATTCGAGAGATAAAAAGAGAAGAAAAAAGAAGATGAGCTTGATGTTCGAGGAGACCTTTGACTCCCTCTGGATATCCTCCGCGGTTTGGTAACATTCGCAATTTTTGGGATCCACAAGGAACGGAGAGGACGGTCCCTTTAAGGGTATGCAACCGCTGGCCTTGCCAATGTCTCTTTGGTAAAATCTCGTCGTAATTCCCACAACCAACATGTAAATAAGCAGCCTGAGCAGTAGGCTGTTCCTTCCAAGGACAATTCTCAGTTTCCAGGTGCGCTTCAGCAGGGTCCAGAATCCGTGTAGCCAAATAAAACTGCCAATGGAGCAATTAGCCCGGCACAGAATTCCACGGAAGCTGTAATTCTCCTTTGAGACGTCATCCCCGCCACCCACATTCCGGAAGTTGGAAGCGGTCAGATCAATCATGTTTTTGCAGATCATCTTAGCCGTTTCACTTTCGAACAACGACTCCTCTAGAAAGAAACTCGCGTCCTTTTCACTTTCTTCACCACCCTCATCGTCCTCTGTTTTTGTTCCAGTGTATTCAGAACAGGTCAAAGGTAAGCAGAGTCTTCTTGTGCAGCAACATGAGCTTTTTCCGCTGGAATCCTTTTGATTCTTCTTAAACTTCATAATACTAGATTTGCCTCTTTTGAGGGCGGAAGCGAGACCAATCATGACGTCCGCAGGATTCTGGAAGCATCTGAAGGGACTCTCACCCGGTGGAAGTGATATTGTAAGAAACTTTTCCAACCGTTCCAGTGACGGGTTATCATGATAGATCACGGCTCCCGTTCCTGATAAGATAATCGCCTTGTTGAACACATTGAGAATCTCTGCACTGGGCTGATGGATTGTCGTTACAACTGACATCCGGTTCTTCTTCGCAACAAGGTGTAAAGCTTTGATAACCTACAAACATAGTAAAAACAATTTTCAAGCAAATATTTTAAATAATCATTTCATAATGGGTGGATCATTTTGCAAATTACCGTAAATGCGACACTACTGTCTAATCCCGTTGTCGGCTCATCTAAAAACAGAATATGCGGCTTTTTCTTTTCCGACAGCTCCACGCCAATGGCCAGTCTTTTTCTTTCGCCACCGGAGCACTTGCTGACCAACGTGTTTGCTTTATTGTCCAGTCCCAGGGTTATCATGAGCTCGTTCACATTTTCTTCATGGAAGTTTGCTGGCAAACACCAGCTCCTATTCTTGAGCTCCGACGCATACATCAGCGTCTCCTTCACAGTCAAATCAAGGATCAAATGCTCCTTTTCGTCCTGATGAATAATGCTAGCCCGAATCTTCTCTGGAATACCATAGCTCCAAATCTTCCCACTAAAGCCGGAGTAGCAAAACCCCTCCGTGAGACACTTCATGAGAGAGCTCTTGCCTGCACCGGAAGGACCCATGAGAGCGACCAACTCGCCCAGTTTAATATGGCCGTACACATTGTGCAGAATTGGCTTGGGGTGAGCGTACTTGAGGAGTCCGAGAGTAACATATTCCACCAGCTTCCGGGTCACCGATGCTCGGGGATTAAATGTGACGTGTTCCCACTGGATGCCTTGCGCATGGTTGACATACGTCGACCCCGTGGGTATGGGCATCGTCACTGTCCCATTTTTATAAGACATGGTTCACGTTTGTTCTAACTATCCCACACAACGAATCAAATGAATGGTAAATTGGTCATTCTCACTCACATTGAGTGGTCACATTTAAATGAGCACAGGATAACATGGCCACACGAGAAAACAGAATCAAAGAGAAGTGTTCACAGTCACACAGCCACCGGCAGAATCAACTCAAACTCAACAGAAATTATTGGTTTTCAGTGCAGACCAGACAAAAGCTCATTCGAATTCGAGTCGGTGTGTCATAAAAGTTTATAAAGTTGCACACATCTTCTTGACTTGTGCTTCAACAACAGCTAAAAGCACATAAGGATGCAAGCGGCCACTTTTTATTATTTGTTACATTTAAATACCAAAGTAAAGTTCACTGTATCGTTTACTACTGCTGCTACTATGTAGGCATTTCGCAAAGTTTTGCCATTTTATGGGACCGGTTTTCCACATACTTACATATATGTACCGAGTACCGACAGTAACCAGCATGTTATAAGTATATATGGTGTGTAGATTCAGATTCAGATATTTAGTCAATTAAATATAGAGCTAATAAGAGCTTTAGCCAACTTCAACTCTAAAGAGCAGCTCCAAACCATTATTACATGACTATGCGTTTGTTTCTAATTCTAGGTATTACTAAATTACTTGGTATTGAAATTGAAATGAACAAACGCTCTGGACTGCACTTTACTTTTCAGCCCTTTCAGCGTTACTGTAAACATTTCCCCTTGTTTATGCCATTTTGCTTGCGTGCACTATGATATACAAAGATGAGGATCATTTTTCTATCATTATCATCATTCAAAGCTGGTGATGAAGCCGGTAAATACCGATGAGAGCGCTGTAGCATCATATCATTTCATATCGTGAGTCACGGTCAACGATGACGCAACCTTGAACAGAGTTTTTGCTCCATTGGGGCTCGCTCGCTGCAATATTAATAAAAAAAATCATCTTAACTCAAAATCAACTAAAGCAAAGTTTAGGTGAAGCGAAGTCACTTCAGCTTGTGATTATAGTTTGTACAATGGATTTCCGAGAAGTGGCTTTTTAAAGGATGTCTGTACGGTAACAATTTTACGATGACTCATTTCATTGACAAAATCTGTGTTTCGTTCGTGATGTACATGAATGAGTAATGAGTGAAACTTCCGATAATGAGATTTATTATATAAGACATTTTATGAATGAGCAAAAGATTCTGTTTCGTATGCTTTGTGCGTGCGTAAATAATGTGGACTCCGCTAGCAGAAGAGTAATGTTTCGACAAGTTATTATAATACAATATAGCAAATGTGTGGAGTATAGAGAGAGAGAGAGAGATCTTTTAAGGAAAGTAAAAATAGAAGTGGAAAAACCAAAAACGGAGATACTTCGGATACTTAACTAGTCACATACTAATTATATTTGGTGAGAGAGCATCGTCACATTTGTTACTCTCCAGGTCGTTGGCATGAATGGTGTCGCTGCTGCTTAGGCTTCGCTTCGATGTGATTGGTGATGGTGTGACGATTGACGACGAGAATAATTTACATTAATAATAATTATTCTAATCAAATGACAAAGGCATGAAAATGAAAAGCATATGGCATATGTAACAAACGTATTTGCTTAGAGATATGCTATATCAGAGAGTATATTTCTCTTCTTTGTAATGAGGAATCTCTTCAATTCAAGTAGTATCTAACGTAGTACAAAAATAAATAAATAAAAAACAATGGCTTCGGAGATATGTGATGGATGACCACGGTAGAAATGACAAATTATGTCAAAGTAGAATGTGAAATTACTTAATAATTTAACGTAAAAATTGGTCAATTGACCAGATTTTGAAATGCACTGAAAGTGTCAAAAATCTAAAAACACAGGTGCATGAATGAATGATAGAAATAAAAATCTTAATTAAATTGTAAATGCACTTTTAAAATGTGCTAAAAAAACACTATTGCGAGTGATGCTATGTATATCTCGTATATCTATAGATCGTAATTTAAATTATTTATGTAAGTGTAAATATTTTTTAAACGAACGTTTAACCTAGAAATAAACAAAATAATTAAAGTAAACATTATTTAATTATTTCATTAAATACACCGATTTTTCAAACGTTGCATTGAATTTGGCCCTGATTTTTTTGTAAAATGCACAGGGACAACTCAGACACTTCCAACACTCCATGAGTCTGCCGATTTCCTCAGTTTGGATTAACCAAAGACCAAAATAAAGTCCAAAGTTCGAGTAATCAGTGAATCCAGATAATCCACCAAAAACACCTTGTCAATAACCCAGAAAGTTCCGAACCTCAGTTTGATAGCTCTGGTTGCCTGCGCCCTCTTCAAATTCCATAAAGTCCACCTGGACCGTTTCCTGGAGCAGAAGTGGAGAAACCTTGCAACTTTCTTTTGCTCATCCACCACATCCTGCAAGCCAACGAACCCCTCCATAACAGAAGGAACAAGGAAGGACGAGGAAGTGAGACAATACCAAAATCACGGCTGCAACCACACTTCCAACGTACATTGACCACTCCAAGAATCTACGACCATGGACCGCTCCCCATGATGCTGCCACCGTGGCCCAGAACGTGAGAAAGTTAATCGCATAAATAATGAACTCCAGCCAACTTTTCAGTTTCGCAAATAGCAATCTTAAATAAGCGTAGCTTCCAAGAGTCAAATCAAACCTGGAAACCATTTTCATACGCATGATAACCACAATTCTCAAAATTCGATCGAATATCGTGAGCATGAAGCAGAAGAAAAATGTCACAGTTCTGTAAACTTCCAGCCAAGTGCTAAATGACACCACAATTCTAATCAAAAGCCCAGAAAGTCCCATTTGCTTCAAAGGAAAATAAAACGGATCAGATCCAGCGTGTAGGGTCAGAAATGTTAGCAAGTAAGGGCCAACCGATCCAGCCAAGACTGTTGCACAACCGATGTATTCAAACATTCCGGACGATCGATTGGAGCAACTTCTTTTTTGTTTCTTTTCCAGGTTTAAGACGATCTTCATCAGATTGTTCAATAGAACCAACCACTACATGCCGGATTTTGATTGTCAGCCAAGTGATACTGGTGAAAATTAAAATGACGAGAAACCCGAAAAAGAAAATCACTTTGTTGATCGTATCCAATCTCTGGAACTGGAGCGAACCAGCCATACCAAAGTATACTTGCGAGGTACATCACTCCGGAAAGAAAGACTTGGAAAAGCTGGAAACTCCAAACGGTCCAACGAACAGGGCAACATGAGACGACCAGTTTGGAGCGTGCCCTTGTCCAGTGAAACGGAAGTGGCACAACGTAGCAAAATAGGAGTGTGTGAAAGGAAAATGCCAGGTGCTGCAGATCCGTCAACATTTTGAGTTTCTTTAAAGTTGGAAAGAATTATTTTCAAATTTTAAATTCCTAAACATCTAGCATTTAACGTAACGTAACTGAACAGATTAAGACAAAGTGTGTAAGAATACCTATTTTTGAGATCACAGTCCAATTTCAAAGTTCAAAATTGAAAACAATAAAATTAGACTGTTGTAATGTAGTTTTCAATCTAATTAAGTTGTCGTAAATCGAACAGTAACCTTGTTCCAATCCAATAATAGGTATAATGACCTCTTCAATGAAGAGTCTTCATGTAGACATTGTAAAATAAACTGAATTGGGTTAATTGAAGGGAACCTAAATTATTTCTGCCTATAAATAAAAACCGATTTTACAAAATAATCAATAGCCAACTTCATTAAACTTAGAAATTAGATTCAAGAGTTGAAAAAATCAATTTTGAAGCAGAACAAGAATAAATAAAAGTCGAAAACGGAAAGTGATGAATTTTAATTGAATTACATATAATTGACAAGTTGTAGGACAGTGCCAGGTTGATGAAATAATAAATCATGATTTATGATTAATGTTTAATTGATAATTAAAACTAACTATTGTTTTCCTATCGCATGGTTTTAAATCGTTCGTTTCATTCAGCACCAAACAAAAGCAAGCAACAAAGCTTCGCCTTCGCCTGCCTCTCTGTGTAGAATCTCTGGGACCATTCATTGATCATGTAACCCACAACCCTTATAAATGACCTTTTGACCGCTTTTATGTTCCTTGAGAACGAAGCGATCCAGGTTCTGTCCTAGTTCTATCACTTTCTGAAAAAATACACCGATTTTTTTATGCAACAAAAAATAACGTAGAGTATGAATGGCCTCGGTTTATGTAGGGTCTGTCAGAAAGAAATTCCCAAGTCTTTATTGCGCGTCCCAATCAAATTACTTGAAATTACGAAGAAACCGGTGCATTTCCATTGACACTTTCAGCAAATAAAATTATAATTAGTGTAGTTAAACTAGATAAAAATTAATTCAATCGAAATAAACCATTTCTTATCACTAATTGGGGAACCACCAAACTAATAATAGAGATTTACTTTAGCCAGACCCTTTATTTTTTTCACTCTCGCTCTCGCTGTTTCGTTTCACCTTCCCGTGTTTTTTTGTTTTGTTTACCTATTTTCAGCGAAGCAGAAGCAGAACAAAGAGAAAGCTGAACCTTTTAGCTATAGCTAATCATCGCATTAATTATGTAATTGCCACGTTTATTCGTTCGGATTGCCGCTTGGTTTGGATTCAAGATATTGGAGATGGAGACGTCGAACAACAAAGATAAGTTGACATCACTAATTAAATTTAAAAAAATAATTATTTTTGTAACAATATTGGGTTAGTTTTTAGTCAAATTATTAAAAAATACATACAAAAATAGGATTAATTTACTTTAATTTAATTTAAATTATTTTCGTAGGTTGAAACGCGCCCACCATGGTGGATAGTCATTTTTTGGAGGAGTATATGGATGTGGACAATGTCTATTCATTCATCATGGATGATTTAACGTCATTATGTGGATTAATCTCTATTATATTATCGAGTGCTTTTCCTGTTCCATGTCAGGGGCAGTCTATACATTACGCCATAGACTGAAAACGCTATTCTATCCAACCTACATTAATAAGTCGTCATTTATACGAC
>VYYJ01004384.1:0-13554 GCA_021029165.1 Cyphoderus albinus
ACCTAGATGATTTTCTCCTTGAACAACGAGTAACGTACCGCCTCTCCATCTACATACGGCAAATCAAAGACGCACTCTTAAGGAGGTTATTGTTTCTGCTGCATAGTCAGCAAGAATAATTTTGATTTTAAATTATTATTATTTAGTTGACCGTAAGTGCTTACCGTGAACATGTTCGAATTTTGAATCTCGACCCTTTCAACAGATAAAACCCCCAATATCTACAAATGTATTTATTAAAATATAATAAACTGTTTCATAGCCGTTTACATATAATACGATGAGATAAGATAAAGATAATATTGTTAAAGTTCAATAAATTGATTCTCGTGATTAACTTTAATCCTGACAGCGTTTTTGAGTACGAAAACGGTGACTTACTCTTTATGATCATCAGGAATGATTAAATTCCTATCAAGGTTTAGTAAATTTGGAGTGTCAAGCAAGGACGGCTCCCCATCCGTTACATATGCTGTAAAACTGGTGTTTATTTTAACGGTTTCACCCTAAAAGTAAAAAATACCTGCAATTAGACATTAAATATATTTTTTTCTTAAAGACTTCATGAAATTTCGCATGAGCGGACGATTTCTATGAGGGATTTCTAACAATTTCTTCCTTCCTAATTGCTTGTAGGATTAGGTGGTAGTTTATTTTCTTAAAAATTGAGTCACGATGCTTAACTAGACAACAAAAGATTTTAACTACGCAATCGTTGTACTTTTAGCCCAAAAATCTCTTTAAATAAATGCAATACCTATACATACTAAGATCAAAATTCCAATTTGAATATTTNACATCTTTAAATAAATGCAATACCTACATAGATAAGATCAAAATTCCAATTTGAATATTTAAGCGATCACTGTTCTAATTGTACTTACATATAGATAAAAGAGCATCAAATGGCCTTGCATTTTTTTACTGACGGGTTTTAGCAAAATCGTAGAAATTCTTCTGTCGCATACTTTAGTATAAAAGGAAGTGGGATGGATGTAGAATTCTAAGAAATACATCGGAATGATGTTTAATTTAAAGGACAGATGGATGGTGTCTTATGTCACAATCACAATGCTGTATCCAGTATCAGAATTTAACCTTTGAACATTCTCAACAGCAAAGTATGTAGGAAAAGAGAGATTAGGTGCAAAAAAAACTGAATTAAAAACTTAATTGCTTCGAACATAGTGTTATAAACTTTATGACTCACATATGAATGAACGAATAAGAATTTCAATGAATACCTATACATACATGCGACAGCTTAGAATTTTTTATCGAGATCTGAAGCATTAAAATTGGAGTAAATTTGGTTGTGGCCTGCCTTGACTTTTCTTTTTTTATTGTCTCGGTTCCTTGTTTTGGTTCAAGCGACAATCTCTTTTGTAGTTAAGAATATATTTCATGCCTACGTGAAAATCAAATAACGTTACCTATCCGTCTGAAGCAAGTCAAAACAAACAAATAAATAAATTTCTCCTACACGGAAGGTTGCCAACTTACTTGCCAAACAAAGAAGTGTCCAAATGCAATCTACATTAAACTAATTTCATTTTACTCGAAAAGTTGACTTGTGATTCAGACAGAAGTTGCGAAAGGAGACCATTCTTTGTCAGGCTAAAGACTATATAGAACCATAATATAATGCACATAACGTTCTCCATGCAGGTAAGTGATATGCCTTTACTTTTACGTCCAAGAAAATTATCACGTTAACCCAGTCTAAGTTATTAGCACGCAAATTAGATAAACAACTAACCTGACACCACGTTGTTGAGATTCTTTTGTCCAAAATTTTCATATCAGAAGGATTAAGAAAATGTTGGCTAGATCCGTACAAGACAAACCTCATGAGCAGCGGCACTGAGATCAATAAAGCAGGGAAAACTATGGCTAATGAACAAAAGCAGCAAATTTTTCTTGGTCCTTTCCATACTGAATTTCCATCTAAAATTTTAATTCCATGATTGATTATTATTGTTAATTCTCTCAAAAAGTATTACATTTTGAAAATCTCTCTGACCTGTGGACACATAATGATAAGGACTGCTGTTTGTGCTCAGACTGGTTGAGCTTGATCGCCCCAATTGAGACATAAAATGGCATACTTTTTTTAATTCTGGATTTTTGACTAACGATTGTTACACATTTTTCACTTCAACACGTTCACACTTCATAGTACGACAGTCCTTCTCCAGACAATTTTTCTTATTATGCGTAGTTTCATTCAACTTTCGTCTTAGAGTCAATTGTTTAATATTGATTTGCATTTAGATTATTAAATTAACATATGTATTAGGCACGTTTTAATATAAAAGTATTTTAGTGTCCTAGAGAGTCCAGTATAAATAGTAAGAAGCTGTTTTTCAAAATCAGTAAGAAACAAGGCAATGGAAGCTTTTCAGATGGCTTCGCTTGACGAAGTAAAGAATGCCACTTGTGGAGTAGTTGTAAAAAACTGCTTCTTGAGCTGCAACGAACGCATGTCGATGTTGTGTATAGCGTTGCGACTAATGACACAATGAGAGAAAAAGGGAGATAACATTAACTCTATATCGCATGAATTCTGCAGATTGGACTGCTACAGCACCTCTTTGCAAAGATATGAATGCGCTTATTTTAAGTTCAGACGCACTTGTATTCTAACTCTAACAGCAGTTTTAGCATCAATGCTTCGAATTTTGTTACCGAACGCTGTACACGTGCGCGTCTTTTTTAGGAGCTGGTAACAAATGAACTGAACTGAACTGTCTACACGATATACTAGATATATGGTTATATAATGAGATACTGAAACAAGTATCCATGAGTTTATGGGAATGGTTTTTTGTCACTTTTCTGAAGAATAAATATTGATAAAGAGTTAACAAGGAAAGGAAATCTAGCGGAAATGAAAAGACCAAGTGAAGCTGTGCAATGCAACTAGTAATTTGATAGGGAGAAATGATTGGGGCCAAATAACTTCTTCGTTTTTACAATTTTGTAGTCTGACTATATAAAATCCTTCAGTAGGAGAAATGGCAATGTTTTGTAAATCCAGTGCAAAACAATAACCAATAACCTCAAATGTACCGATGCAAAACTGCAATTGCCAACATCTTTGTTTTGCATCTTTATTCGGGCCAAGTGGAATAAATGGAATAATGCATATGGATAGATGCTGTTGTTGTTACCTAAATAACATGTTGATCTTTGTCTGTGGCGAAGATGTGTGTGGTGTGTGGTTGAATTGTACTCTCCGTATTTAATTTAATGGAAGTCCTGTAAGTGTAAACAAGTGTGATCTGGCTGGTGTCACTGATCCAGTGCCAAAAATACGCATGGTGGAAAATATCTCACGGCAGTGAGTGAAAAAGAAATATTTGCTGCTTCAACAAGACCATCAAGCGGGTAAAAAAGCGTTCATTATTTGCCACTGCGATTGTGCATGTTCTGTAAACAACTTCCTTCATTTAATGTTTGTATCACCAAGTCAAAGCCATTTTTTGGATTTTTTATAACGACCTTTTTAATCCTTTTATTTTCAACCTCATTTGTGCACTCCTAAAATGCTCAGGACGAGGAAAAAATTTCAAAATCTTTTATATTTACAGGATCTCAGTAATAAATGCTCTGACATTCTTTGACGAATTGAAAGAAACGTATATGGACAGTGACGATAATATACCAAAAGCTGTACTTGAGTAAATTGAATTCTTTCGTTTGCGTCGAAGCGACCTTTGGTTTCTATATGTTGTTTGTTAATCATTTAGGAAAGTTAACATAACGCTGAGTTAGCAAATGAAATACAATTTCAAATTACAAGTTAATCTTAAAACATATTAAAAGTGTATGATTAAAATTTGAAAGAGAAAACAACGAATATTAAAAATAATTGTTTTCACAACGTGTAGCATTATGTTCGTTTCCTCCATCTTTAATCTATATGTATATTACTTGTTATGTGTACGTGAAGTCAAAATATATGTATGTGACTATATGTTTTGCGTCATCTTATCAAGTGGATACTGCCACAAAACTGAACTGGAATCCTCGAATTTAATCTGGTTGTAGCAATTGTTGTTGACTTCTTTTATAATCTTTTATCACATCAAGCACACGTTAAACATTCCGTGGGCAATGTCAGATTGCATTATACTCGTTTGTAATCCAGAATTTACTAAGAAACTTTGAACTCAAACTCGTAATGTAAACATGAAAGAAAAACTGATGCAGATATGCAAAAGTACACAATCTTATCGCATTGCCTGCCTTTCTCTTTGTTGACTCGTTCGGTCTGATAGATTTCGATTAATACACTTGTCTTGCAATGTAATCATAATTTGCAAAAAGCCCATAATAAACGGTTACAATAAAAGGCTTTATTGTGTATTTCAAGAGCAAATGTACTTTGTGTTTGGTTGGTGTAATCCCACACTGTCAGAATTTTTATTAACAGAGCTTAAACGAATTGACTCTTTCACATGGATGATTTTGTTTATTGAGCCTGCGTTCCAGAAATTTCTCGACAAAGTTTCAGTTTATTTCCAGTACGATGTACTTTATGAGTTCAGCATCAAATCTGAATGCTTTTTGATTTCGCTTAAATAAATAAAAAATTTTGCTTTGCATGTGCATAAAAGCCGAGTGAAAGATTTACATGTATTTCTATTAGGTACAGAAGTTGCAAGATAAGACAGCACGTAATAATGCAAACCCAAAATCTGTAAGGAATTAGTACACCTGCCCGACACATTCATGTACGAATAAGTACCAAATTATAATTTAGATTTGCATTTAAGTGCAACTGTAAATGTTGAACGTGGGACGCTTTTTATGTTGCTTACCTTTGTACCTTGACATTGACAGTAATTAACGAAACTACTTCAAAATAGGTATGAAATAAAGCTTATGTAACAAAGAATGTATTGTGCCTACTTACTTTCCATTCAATTAATGTTAACGAACGGCAACGCCATTCTTTATACTAATTTGGTGAACCTGTCCTAATTAGAGACTTGCGATTTGTCGGTCTATTTTTGTGAATTGTTAATAATAAGGTAACATCTTCATAGAAGGAAATCGAAATATAGAGCATGAAACGCTAAGGCGGTAAACCAAGAACTTACAATTAAGTAACATTATTTTTTGCTTTACAAAATTATTAGTACTAAAAGTACAACACCCAAAAAACAATGCAATGCCAGTGACAGTACCTTTACCTTTCATGTCCAACAGTGTTCAAGTTGGGATTTCCAACTCGGGATTTGGTAATTGAAAATCTGCCTGAATCGATGATGAAAGTAAAAAACTGAACATGCATTTTTATATTGTATCTGCGTTTTATTCATGTCACTGCAATGTCAATGTCACCCGTGTTTTTTGAGAAATATGAAAGACGATGAGAAGACCAGAAGACTTCCGAAAATGATCTTCAAGTTGATTTGTTAATGGTCGAAGCTTAGTGCAAAATAATATACAACAGGAAATTAAATTCCCAATAGAAACTACCCAATGAAATTCGAACTCTGAAGACTCAATTTAAATACATAGGTATTAATGTATGGTACAACTTGTCCGATATCGGCCAATATTAAAAGTAGCAGTCGGTGCTAGTCATAGCTTATTTGTCCAGCATTAGGTTTCTTATTTGAAGGCTTTCAATGGAAAATCCATTAATGTGTATGTGTGTTATAATTTAATGTTAATTTATACATCTTATAATGTTTCTCTAAGAGCTGGAGTTGTCCACGGAATTGTTGTAGGAACTTTTTCAGTAGTAAAAACGCCTGTGGTTTGGACGGGTGGTGCTGTTGAAGCTGGTGTATCACTTTTCCACGTCGAACTTCCAGGGTTTCCGGTTGACGTTGAACCAGTGTCACCGTCGTAATAAATTTGATTTGTAGCTGACGCAATACATTTTGAAATTATGCGAACATGTCGTTCTCGCCGGATTCGTTGCGGATCACTTTCTTCGGATGTTGTACGCTTGTTCAGTTCCTAATTTAAAAAATTCGCAATCATAAATGGTTTAAAACTTTCATGTATCAAACTTAACAACAAAATTTTACCTTCCGTCGATCACTATTCATACTATGTTGTGTGCTGCGACCACAAACTATGCCAATTAAAGCAATTAATAAAAAAATACAAATTATTTTCATTTTGCTGATTTATTACTGCATGGATTGATAATTGAATATTTAAATTAGAAACAAGCAAAAATCATCCACAATATTATTTAGTGTGAATGCTGCCCTTTATATAATCCTACATTTCATTTATCTCTAGTTACAATCTATATTAATGGTCAAACACAATATGTGAAATTGCCATTTGGTCTAGTTTTTTATGCTGGCATATCGAGTTCTAAAGTTATTTTTCGGACTGCAAATAGTGATTCTACGATTATAATTTTTTAGGGACTTCAAATAAAATAAAATAAAATATATAAAAAAATATAAAATAACGGTCTGAAAGAGCAATGTACAAAGTGCAAGACCACACCTGCGCAATAAAACCACAATTAATTTTCTTTAACTTTGTTGATTGTGTTTATTTAGCTGCATTTGGAATTTAATGAGGTATAAGATTTACACAAATATTTAAATAAAACCTATGGGAAATATTCAAGATTCCACTCATCATCGTAATATATCATATGTAAAGTCAAACTTCCTAAAGTCATTAGAACTTGCACGTTATAATAACGGTTGCACTTTATGATAAAGCACAATACAAACTAGTTCAAACAGTTTAACCACTGAGTTTAAATTATCTTCTGCACAATCTCTATGGAGGAAATTGTTTGCATACTTTTATTTAATACATACTTAAAATTATACGTTTCATAAAATAAAACGTTCAAAGATAGAGCACCATAGGCTGGAAGTTCATCCATTCTAAAAGTTCATTATTAAAAGCAGTTCAAAATCAACCGAAGTAAAATATAATTGGAGAAGAAGTGATACTATCAATGACCTCGATTGAGGTAATAGCAGACGCTTTCACATAATCATGCTTAATTCGATTCGCCGGCTCAAAACTTTGTGTCAAGGTATATTCCTTTCGGTTGCACACGAGGTACTAATAAAACATGTTCAGATTTTTCAGTTATTTGATTATTGAAACTCCAACGCTTGAAATTGTCAATAATGGAAAATTCGATTTTAGAAAGATGGAGATGATAGCGAAGATGAGATATTTAACATATCAAAAAACGTAACTTATCAACGAGCGATTACATTGCCCCCTGGCCTAGCTTTACCTCTGGTTAATAGCCCTCTCAAAAAGGCAAAGCAAGAGGTTCGGAATGATGGAGCCGAATTAGTGTCTGATGAAGAAGATGCGCAGACGAAGGCTTTGCGATTAGTAATCAATGAAGTTTTAAATCATAGATAGATACATATGAGTTATTATAAGCAGTAAACATTTGTAAATGCATTTTTTAGTTCCTGTTTAAGATCCTCCACATGGCATGCAACATGCAGCCAAATTCAGACTCCTCTCTCGACCGCACAGATCCCCGGTTTCGAGCCTCCCCCGATCTTGAAACCGTCAGAGCCTGTCGCCTTGTGTGTAAATCCTGGAACGATGAAATCACGTCTATCTTTATGTACTGTAGGAAATCTCTGTTGGTGGTAAATCCGGCACACCAACTTCAAAAGCATAAAAAATTGCAAAATACGACTCAAGATGCTGAAGTAATTCTGAATACATTGAAAAGTATTCTTGTTCGACCTGATCCTCTTTCCCCGGGAAACTCTGACCTCTCCCTGCCCCCATTTCAACTTCACCTTCCCACATCACTCTTCTACAAGGAGGTGGAAAATGTTTTTATTCACTCGGCCTGGCCACATTTTGAAAGATCCATTTATGAGCTTTATTGCAATCTCCCTGCCGATTCAACCATGCGATTTTATTGGCCAAAACTACAATTGGATAGTCTAAGACGGATTAAAATTAAGTGCACCAATGACACCCAAACCGCAAACAGAATGGGTGGATTGTCACACCTTCACAATCCATTTGTGAATGGAAATTACATGTATTTCATTCAGCAGATTCTCAATGGCGCTGAAAACGCCGATTCTTTTACGCTACATTGCTACGCCCCACATTTTGCGCCCGCCTTATTCAGAATGACACTTCCCAGACAAATCCAGTTCATGGACGTTCCTTTGGTAAAGATGAATGAAGACGAGTTAAAGGATTGCTTAGAAAATGGAAAAGATGACAGCTGCAAATCCTTGCGACATTTGATATTAAGGTCACCACAGCGGACTTACAGAAGAGACGATGATATAAATGCCTGTCATGCATCGTTTATGCTAGATAAGTACTCCAATTCTGTGGAGACACTGGAACTGGATGTTGCTGGACAAGAGTGGGACCACATTGTTTGGACAATGCGCAGGGATTATGTGTACGATCCTCTCAAAGTGCAGATTGTGAAGCCAATGAAGAAACTAACTAGCTTAACCTTGCATGCTGGCATCTGGGAAATTTGTGAGATGAAAAGTTACCAACATCAGCTTCCTCAGCTGAGAAACCTTAAATTGACCATGATCACTAGAGAAAGTCAAATAAAAACCCTTTACCAGTCCAAGTCCCACACGGCGGAGCGTTTAAAGTTATCCTTTGTCAGCGAAATGCCTTATGAGGTCCTGAGAGGCTTTGCGGATAACTTGACCAATCTCCAAGAATTGAACGTCACCGTGAAAGAAATGAACCCCGGTCTTCATCTTTGCTTCCAGGGATTTTTGAGACTTCGCAAGCTTCATGTAGTTTATACCTTTTGCAATTCTGAAGAGGGCAAGGAACTTTTGACCTGGGCGGTCACCGGAATTCCAGCGGAGGACCAAAAAGCTATTCTAAATGAAGAGTTAACGATGTTGGATGCAATTAAAAAGCACGAGGATAGTCCCAGTCTTAGAAACCTACAAGGTTGTCTAATGATTCTAAAAATATTGGCATTTTTTTCTTTGCCATGAATCTTTGGATTTGATATTTGATTTCATGTTTGATATTTGTAGAGCTCGAAGAATTGAAACTAGTCGTGAAAAGTAATTCAAAACTTGACGCGTCAATCATGTTAAGAACCACCTTTCTTCGAATGCCGCGTCTTAAGAAAGTGATTTTGTCAGAAAAATCGTTGAAGGTTAGCAGATTAAAATCTAGCCTCTTACTATAATTTTAAAACAATTATTTTAACATGAAATTTACATTCTGTTTTGATGACAGATTGATGATGAACAAAAAGACCACGTTCGAAAGGAAAACCAGTACGGTTTAATTCTTGTCTGGTTGTAAAAAGTGCATTAATCAGAAGTTTAGTGACATTAAATTTTCAGTGAAACCTGAATTCTCACAAAGACTATGCCTTAGTTATATAGTCTTTGGAATGCGAATGGTCACAATCCTTTTGACCTCCAATCCACAATATTGATTGAATTGAATTAAATTGTAAATTATAATAAACAAAAATTCGTTAATTGCAAATAAGTTCGACTACCCAAATTTTACTACGTCAATTGCATTAATGTTGCATAATGTCCTTGTACATGTGCTGGAAACTGCATTATTACAACACAGAGAAACAAGTTACTTTGTTTATAACAAGTTTTTTTCAATATGAATAACAAAGAAATGTAACAAATAGCGGAGCATTGTAGATTCTTAACCAGAGAATGGAATTCATTGTTCGATTTAATAGCCGAGCGCATAGCTGAATTCTATCCATAGAATGATATATCAATTCACGATATCCCTTGCAATGCCGTCGAGTTTTATGATGCATGTGGATCAACCCTCCTAAAATGCAACCGGAGCTTAGCATTTGGGTTTTATCGATTTTTTCCGGGTAAAGAAAAGTTCCAAGCTCCGCTTATTTGTTGTGGCGACTGGTGACACACTCAGTTACAATATACAGCAGCTTAAGCTCCATTATTTCATTGGTCATATTATCATTGATGGAGGGCATCATCTGACATTATAAGCTCTTTGGTTCTGATTCTCTCATAGGAGAATCATCTCTCGGTATGTAGCTGTAGTGATCCTAGTCAATATTTTTCATTGATCAGTAATTTAAAGTTTTTCCATATTATCCAAACTGAGCCACTTGTAAGCAATTACTTTAATGTCTTGTGCTAATACGTAACGCAGTTTACAAAGTACCTTTCTGGTATATTTGTATAGATTAAATACAAGAAGTGGAACCAATTAACTGAAGACAAAAAATGACGAGCCGTCCATCGACAGCAGTAACAGAGGCCACTTCGCCAACAGGCGGAAGTGGGAGCCTTGATGTAGAGACTTTGCTCGAGAGAGAAGGTTCGTCGGAGCCTGCAGAAAACATCAAAGTGGTTGTGAGAAGTCGTCCACTGAGCAAGAAAGAGTTGGACCGCAAATTTAAAGTCATTGTGGACATGGACACAAACACAAATACCATCACTGTATCACCTCCAGACAAAATTTCTTCTGACCACCAAACAAAAACCTTCTCATTTGACCATGTATTCCCGAATCAGGCGACACAGGCAGATGTGTACAATGCAGTGGCACGGCCCATTGTTCAAAATGTGCTGGAAGGTTACAATGGAACCATTTTTGCATACGGGCAGACCGGCACGGGAAAGACATTCACTATGGAAGGTTTAAATGATGTACCTGAGCTTAAAGGAATTATTCCGAATTCATTTGCGCAAATATTTACCAGCATTTCCAAAGCGGCAGAGGGACAGCGGTAAAATTCTCAGTACAATTCTGGCATGAGTCACATAATTTGCTCCATTTGAGTCATATTTTATATGATTTATTGGTGAATGATATATAGATTTCTTGTGAGATGTTCCTATCTTGAAATCTACAATGAAAACATTCGTGATCTTTTGAGCAAGGATCAAACTCAGTACCTTGAGCTGAAAGAAAATAAGGAGAGAGAAGTCTACGTGAAAGACCTAACATCGCTTGTTGTTCGTGATGCGGATGACATGGATCGCGTCATGTCAATCGGGAACAAAAATAGTATGTGCAATTAATCACACTTTAACTCTGACTAGAAATAACTAAATGCATGCAAAATAATAATTTAATGGGCCCGTGCATTTTCCCAGGATCGGTTGCTTCCACGAATATGAATTCCGTGAGCTCCAGGTCTCATGCCATATTTAATATCGTGGTCGAGTGCTCCACCACAGATTCTGGTCCTACAAAAGGGTCTCTGAGAATGGGAAAATTGAACTTGGTCGATTTAGCAGTAAGTAGTAATAGTTTTCATGTAATTAGAAAATCTTTGTGCATTAGACAATCAACTTTATATTACGTTTGTCAAGGGATCGGAAAGACTGAGTAAAACTCATGCCACAGGAGACAGACTGAAAGAAGCAACAAAAATCAATCTGTCCCTCTCAAATCTTGGCAACGTCATCTCAGCACTGGTTGACGGTAGCAGCTATATTCCATATAGAAACTCCAAGTTAACAAGACTGTTGCAAGATTCCTTAGGAGGAAACGCAAAAACAGTCATGATAGCCAACATTGGACCAGCAGACTATAACTACGATGAAACGATAAGCACACTCCGCTATGCTAACAGGGCAAAGAATATTCGCAACAGAGCGCGAATTAATGAAGATCCCAAAGACGCTCTACTGCGTCAGTTTGAGTTAGAAATTCAGGCATTGCGAAAGAAACTGGAGGAAGAAAACTGGAGCCCTTCCTCCGACTTAGTGTCTGCAAACCAGGATGAAGAGGAAAATGAAGACGACGAAGGAAGTGAGGTCGAAGAAGAGGCTTTGGTCAGCGCAGGAGATGACGGAACCGCAGTAGGGGAGGACGGTGTAGCCGCAGAAGCTGCGATACTGGGAATCAAAGATGAACTAGAAAACCAAGCTAGATTGACGACCTCGTTGGGTTCAGAGACAAAAATGAGGACGGATGCATTAACTGCACTGAAAGAGAAAGAAAGTGCCTTTAGACAACATGAGGAGCAGAAGAAGGGTCTCCACGAGCGACTGGAATCCCTCCAAAAGAAGATTCTTGTGGGAGGAGTGAATCTGTTGGACAAGTCGCAAGAACAAGAGGAACTGCTTCAGCGATCAATGCGTGAAATTTTACAAAAACGTGAGGAGGAGAAGCAACTTCAAAATCATTTAGCCCTTCAGGAAGCGGAACGCGTGTCGCTTGAAGAACAAATTATTAATTGCCAGGAACAGAATTTACTGTTAAGTAAAAAGGTGCGAAAATTGTTTAATCAGTACCAGCAATCAAAGAATGAGTTGCACAACCGGAAAATGGAATATAAGGAGGAGGCAGATACTCTAGTGGACAGTGTTCATAAACTCAGCAAGGAGTTGAATTACCAAAATGTCGTTATCGACAGTTTCATTCCAAAAGGCTATCAGCATCTCATTGAAAAGGCAACTCTCTGGAATGAAGACACGGGAGAGTGGAGTTTAAAATGTATAGCGTATGCTGGCAACAATATGAAGGATGACGAAGATGAGCCCGAAAGCCTTCCACAAGAATCGGCTCAAGTTCAAGTAAAATGACACGCCATTTTCCCTATTTATATTAATAGCAATTGTAGCATTTCAATTAATTTCATATTAATAATTATGGCTTTTCAGAGCGTCGACCTCTCGTTCATGTATTTGGAGCTTGATGAAGGACCGCCTACCGCGTCAGGTCCAATAATCCATGATGCGGACGATGTTCAACTGCATGACATGTAGAGAGAAACAGCTCAAAAAATATTTACGTTTACAAGATTTAAATAATTGGTCCTTTATTTCATACTTTAATTCAGTTTTTGTTAAACCGTAATTATTCTTATTTTACAAAGCAGCAAAATATTACATGACAGAATCTCCTTCATTCTGTTGGTATTAGTCTAAAAAATTACGAATTTCGTTGTTTGTAGTCCTGCATGTAAAAAATTATAATCACGTCTAACATACCACGAATATATTACATTACTTCATATTTCCTACATTGCTATTATTATAATTATTCACACATGAGCTCATCAAACCAATCAAGTTCAATAAAATTTGTCAAATCGAATATTACCAAAAGTGTGCTAATTATTGCATACAATTAAAACACGCTTCATATACAAAAGAAAATATGACATTACAGAAGTTGTTTTGAATAAAAATCCATAATTATCATAAAACACCTTACGATATAAGGCAGGATACAACTAAATTCTATCGGAAACTAGTAGTGTATACATGTTTTGCGCATGATCTGTATCCTTATCTCATCGTTGTCTGTATTTGATTGTCACAGAGGAAAGCATAGAAAAATGCAGTCAAACTTTTTACAAGTTTTATTTCGTTGTGGTCGAATCCTAAAAATTAAGTGATTTATTTTAAAAATTCAGCGCTTCCGGCTATAAGGTTTGCAAAGTGGACATTGCAACACGTAAACTCAAATCCACTACTAAAATAGACCAAAATTCATCGTGAAATATTTGTATTAATTTAATAATTATTTTTGCCTTTGCGTTTAACGATTATACACAACAAATGCATACTGACACAAAAAATGACAAATTAGACAGTGAAAAAT